>JBBUKS010000078.1:3172090-3192538 GCA_038050645.1 Hedychium gardnerianum | reverse complement strand
ATGGAGGAATCACCCAAATTTTTCCTACCACAACAATCAAGAACAAATGGGGCAACCATCCAATTTCCAACAAAATTCACAACCCTCAAGGATAGAGAAAATTCTTGAGGAGATTCAAGCTACTCAACTAGAAATGAAGAATGATCTCAAGCAACTTAACGGAAGAATGGAAAATATAGAGAAACATATCAAGATGTTTGACAATCAAGTTGCACAAGTAGCTAGCTCCTCCTCGAGACCTCAAGGGACATTTTCGGGAAAGCCCGAGCAAAATCCGGTTAAACATTGTAATATTATTGAGCTAAGAAGTGGACAGACCTTGGGAGAACCCCAAGTAAATGCTACAAAGAAAGGGATCGAAAGCATGTCAATTAGAGAGTCAACTCCTTTCTCCTCACATAATGCACATATCCAAGAGGAAGTTGAATATGATGAACCAATTGAGAGAACCCCTTTGGGTAGATACGTGTCACTGATTCCCTTCCCTCAATGAATTTCCAAGGCAAAGAAAGATGAAGAATTCGACAAGTTTCTTGATAAAATCAAAGAACTATGTATTGAGATTCCCATCATCGATGTTTTACAACGAATGCCAAAGTTTTCTAAGCTCATGAGGGAAATCATTTCCAACCAACGCAAGAAAGAAGGGTATGAGACTGTGGCCTTAACTGAGGAGTGTAGTGTTTTGCTTCTGAATGCACTACCACAAAAGCTCAAGGATCCAGGGAGTTTTTCTATCCTATGCAAGATTAGCACAACCATCATTAGTAAGGCATTTTGTGATCTAGGAGCAAGTGTAAGTCTTATCATATTTTCTATTTGCAAAGACTTGGTTTCAATGATCTCAAGTTGACTACCATGGCATTGCAATTAGCAGACCATTCCTATAGATACCCTATGGGTATAATTGAGGATGTGTTAGTGGAAGTAGGAGGCTTCATAGTCCCTGCTAATTTTATGGTCCTAGACATGGAAGAGGATCCAAAAATCTCTATTATTTTGGGAAGGTCTTTCCTTGCTACCGCCGGAGTAGAAATAAATGTTAAAAATCATAGGCTCACATTGGTAGTAGGCAAGGAAAAAGTTGAATTTGATTTATCCAAGGCCTTTGATCTATTTTTTATTGTTAAGAAATTGTGTTGCAGGTTGGAAGATCTCCAATCAGAAGAGAAGAAAGAACACCATCCCAATGATAGACCATCGAACGAAGCACCAAGTCCAGCAAGAGAAGAAAAGAGGCCCAAGAGCAAAATTGACAAATATATTATCTCGACGAGAGCCCAGATGAGGGATGGGATTGAAGTCCCAACTTGCCATAATGGAGGGGTACACAACCCCTTTAAGGCAAAGGCTCCAAGTTAAGCTGTGACAGGGGTCGAGCTTGTGACCTTAAACAAGCACTTCTTGGGAGGCAACCCAAGGATTCATTTTTCTATTTTTTTCTTTGTGTTTTCAGTTACTTCATTTTAAACTTTAATTTGGTCTTCTTTTTGTTTTCTTTTTTAGGCTGTAAACCTCCATGAGCTGGCCATGGGATTTGACATGGGCGTGGAGGAAATTTTGAAGAAAAAGTTGAAGACTAGCCTTGCCCAAAAGGCACGGTAGTGCCTCAGCAGTGCATGGGCTATAACCAACAAAAGCAAGGCTGTGTGGTTTCACACAGTCGTGTTTCAAGGAGGATTTGTGTTAGATCAAACCATGGCAAGGTCGTTTTGTTTAACACGACCGTGCCTTATCCAATTGAGCCACCAAATCAAGTCATGGCTTGGCCATGTCTATTGACATGGTCGTGCCAATGGAGGCTACTCCTTAAGAAGATTTCTGCTACCCATGTCTCTGAAGACCAACTTCCAGAACATACCATGATGTGGCCGTGTCTTTTGACATGGTTGTGCTGATCATGAAGACCAACCAAGTGAATAGCCGAGACACGACCGTGTTCTTCACACACGACCATAAAAAAAAAACTTGGTTGTGTCAAAAGACACCATCATGTGAGGACCGCCATAGAAACCCGAAGCAATCACACCGAGATCGTGCCTTTTGGCATGACCGTGTGATGATCTATTTAGGGTATTAAAACCCTAAGGCATGGCCCTTGCCATTCATTTACACAGTCGTGCCTCCTTCTTCCACCACCCTCTTCTCTCTTCTTCTTCACTTCTATAGATTTATTTTCCAAAACAAGATCTAGCCCCTTCCTTCTTCAAGTCTTCTCCAATTTCTCCATAGAAGTCTTCTCCTCCTTTCTTCAAGAGCCCTCTCCCAAAGAATTCACCTCTTCAAGATCTCAAGATTCCCCATCTCTTCTCTTAACCTTTCTTGCCTAGATCTTTAGATCCCAAGATTTCAAGATCATTTCTCTCTTTCTTCTCCTTCTCCACAACCAACAATTCACCCTACCCCTTTTTGACTTGTGAATTTAGCAAACATGATGTCAAAATGGCTCTACATGAGTGGTGGATCTAGCAGTGGCTCAGGCGGCAAAGATGATAAAGACAAAGGAAAAGCCATCGATAAATGAAAGGCCATTGACCAAAGAAAACGTCGGGCATGAGATGAAGGTAATGATAATTCTTATGGAATCAGTTTTCGTAATGAAGAGCAAAAATCTAGATTTGATATGTTTGTTACTCAAAGATTAGTTTGCACTCGTTATCTTGACAATCACACTATGAATGTCTTAGGAATTAGGAAGGATATGGATTTGATGATTAGCAACATAGGTTGGATAGATTTGATGAGTCTTCATTACCCAACCAATCCTAGAATTACCCTAGAATTCTTAAGTTCCATAGAGGCCTATTTTTCTTCTGATAGTGACAATGATGGGAAGATTAGCTTCCGTCTAATAAATCATAATTATGAATGGTCTCTTTTTTATTTTAATAATTATTTTGGTATGTCCATTGAAGTGTCTCGTAGGTTTTATCATTCTTTTAATAGCAATACATTTTGGAAGGAAATTATGGATGTGGATGAACCCTACGACCCTTCTCATTCCAAGGCCTCATCTCTTCAAAACCCAACTTTCCATTACCTCCACCACGTTATGAGCAAAATAATTTTTGGTCGTGGTGATAGCGATGAAGTGGTGCGAAAGCTAGAGCTTTATTGTTTTGGGGCAATGTTGAATGAGGTTGATTTTGATTCAGGGTCCATTTTATTAATAACCTAGCGAGATCAGGCAAGGCATCTTCGGGTACTATTGTGTTTGGCGGGTTAATTACTCACATAGTCGTTAACTTGTGGTGTGAACCTTTTAGATTGAAAATTATAAAAGGCAACTCTAAAATTGATCTCAACTCTTGTTTAGCTATGAAAATGATTTGTCGAGGAGAGAAAGGATATGGTTTTATTAGAAAAATGGATTCCCCCTTCTGTTACCTAACCCCAAGCATACTACGATTCGAAATCCCGTCAATTGGATCATTAGGGACCCTGGGCCCTCTTCCTCTAGACATGAGCTGGCTAGATACCTTTTTTCTTATGGAGACACAGATCATTCTGGATTTGATTTTTTAAAAAAAAATTGTGCTTTTTTAGACACCCTTCATGAGGAGCATATTATCCACCAACACCTATTGGAGGGGCATGTTACTATGACTCAAGGGAAGTTTCAAAAAGTACAGGAATATTTCGGAGGACAGAGTAGTTCCAAGACCATGTGTCTGGTTTTGTTGATCATTGGTACCGGGAGCGAGCGAGGAAAAATTTAGATGTTCTTTAGATGTGATGGGACAATAGGTTACCACTCTTTATTAGTACCATTAGCATCTTGGCAACCTACCCTATGTACCTAGATTTCCTCCTAGCCCTCGTCCATCATATTAACTTTGATTTCATTGGGACAATCAAATGTCCAAGTCTGGGGGGTTATACATATGTACATATTCTGCATTTGTTTCTTATTTCTTGTTTCTTGCATTTGTTTTAGTTTGATTTTTTTTTGCATGTTTAAGTTAGTTTGTTATATTTTGGTTTGTGGCAAGTCAGTTGCATCATCATCATATTATAGCATGGCTTGTTCTTCTTGCAAAAATGCTAGCATGCTTTTATCTAGATTTTCATGTTGTTGTGATTTATGTGCTAGTATACTTAGTGATCTACTTTTTCCTATCCATAGTAGTATGAAATGAGTCATGTTTTTCATTGAAGAGTTTGAGAATTTGTCTAGTTTTAGGATCTCTTTACACTATACTTGACTTTGATAGTAAATACATCTGAAAATAGTCATGAATCATAGAACTAGACTAGTACTTGTGTTTCTAAGGTGATTTCTCAACTATATTTTGGTTATTAGAGAAATTTAGATCACGTCAACTCATTTGGAAAAAACAAAATTCATTTACTTATTCTAGTGTTACATAATGCTACATCTTGTAAGCACACAAAAAATGATTGAATAAGGGAATAAAAACAGTTGTCGTGAGTGAAAAATAAAAGTTACCCCTTTGAGACCAAGTTAGGTTACTGGAAAATAACTGTTATGTTTCTCTTGAGACCTTGTGTAATTTGAGAAAGATGAACTATGCGTGTGGCAGGTAAGTGTCTATCACCAGAGATACAAGGAACATGATTAGATGACAAATTGACTAGGCTTGGAGTTGATACTTGAAATGTTAAGCCACTTATTACACCGAGCATGGAGAACTTTTACATAGGTCATTCTCAAACAATTCTTGTATTATGCTTATCAATGAAACTATATGATAGGATTAACATGACTCATTAGGGATTATGATGCACCTTCTTGCCACATGAACTATATTGTAGGTTTTTACTTTCGGACAAGCAAAGGTTTTAGCCTGGGGGTGTGATGTGCGTAGATTATATATGTTTTTAGACATTATTTTTTGCACATCTACTTGTATTCCATTAAATATGATCTACATTATTGCACTCCATCTTAGATTATTATCATGCTTTTACTCCTTTAGTTCAAAGATCTACTCTCTTTGTATTTTGATTGACAGGACGTCATTTGGACCTAAAATGGAGCGAATTAGACATTAGAGCAATCTTGGACAGCAAAACCAGCAAGCAAGGTGGTGCCTCTTCAAGGCATAACCATGCCATTTCAAGTCAACAAAGTCGTGCCTCACAAGCATGACTGATGTGCATAGATTATATATATACTTTTAGATATTCTTTGACACACATCTACTTGTATTTCATGAGCATGATTTATGTTATTGCACCTTATATCATTATTTTATCAGCATAATTACCATATTTGTTCGGAGATCTGCTCTCTCTTAGTTTTCATTGACAGGACATGTTTGAAGCAAAAGATAGAACATATTTGACATTGGGGCAAACTTGGAGAGACTTCACTAGGGTCATGCTTCACTTTCCCAGGGTCATGCTTCAGAATTCACCAAGGCTATGTTTTTCATTCCCAGGGTCATGTTTCACTTTTCCAGCGCCATGAAAGAATTCACCAGGGTCTCCTCAGATAGGGGTCGTGTCATCCAGGCACGGCCGTGCCTCCAAATAGCTGAACATCAAGCCATGGTCATATCTTAGAAACATGGTCGTTTACCCCAAAAAGTAGGGCTCGTGCCTTAACACTATAAAAGGGAACTTTTCCCTCTTTAGGGGGAATCTTTGATTTGGGGTTCAGCCCCTCTCCTTGGGGAAGGGTTCTCCCCTTAGGAGGAAAACCTAGAGCTCTTCCACCTCGATGATCCGTCCACCTCCGGTGAAAGATATCATCCCGAAGACACCGGCATCTCCTCGATAAGCATCTCTTCTCCCTCTATTCTCAGATTTGGGATTGTAAGTATGCTTTATTTTGTGTCTTTGGTTTGTATATCATTTTTCATGGAGTAATCTCCCTATTCAAGGATGTAGGGAGTAATTATGATGTGTGATTAATATATAAACTATGTATAAGCCCATTTCTTTGTTTAATGAAGTGTTTATGACTTGTTCTATGTGTATTGTGCCTACTACATGTTTGACGAAATGTGTATGTAAATGTGAAGGATTTGTTCCTATTTTAAGATTGCTACTGGGCTAGATAACTGGGGGATCCTTAGTGACAAAGGACACTCATTCAACCGGACTTATATACCCTTAGTGACAAAAGGTATCGATTATTTCCCACTCCCTGGGGTAATGATATTGAAATAGGGACTAATCCTTTGCTACATAGATGTAAGTATGGAGAATATGGAGATGAATATGTATTAGGGACATTAACTAGCATCATAATGAAATCGAAATCTTAGAACCATCTTCCCGCAAACCTTCTCAACTCTCTCAACCTTCTCTCTCATCTCCTCTCTCAACTCTCTCTTTAAACCTCTAGTTCACAAGCCCTCAACCAATCTCGATTGTCTAGATAACTTACTTTTTGAACTTAACTAGTGTTTAATCAATAGTCCCTGTGGGATCGATAATCTTTTATATTACTGACGACATAACCGTGCACTTGCAGGTGCGTAACAAGTTTTTGGCGCCGTTGCTGGAGACTATTTTCAATTAACATTAGTAGACTAACAATTTGGTTAATCTAGACATTTTTCTTTTCTTTTCTTTTTCTTGATTTTTTCTATTACATGTCTATCCTATTTTGATTATTTATGTTTAGAAAGACATGTACTCTCTGAACGGAAAGATGAATGCTCAAACTCAATGGTTCGACCAATTAAGTGTTGTGAACTGTTCATATTCTATTTGTGAGCTTTGTGGTGCAACATGGCATATAATAGAAAGTTGTCCAATTTTAGTTGACCCTGCATATAGAATAGGTGGAGAAAAATATGGTATTCTCCTCGACTATAATGAATGGTTGTGAAAGCAATAATATTGTGAATATTGTGAGGAAACAGGTCATACTATTAAAAATTACAGCAGGCTAGAAAGTAGGATGGAAATTATATTGAAATTTTTTTCTAACACTCCTAACAACCAGGACATAGAGGACAATGACACTGAGACATCAATTGAAAATGAAAGTTTAATTATGTCTACCGATGTGGTTGATGATCCTGTTGTAGATGTTGAAATAGGGACATTTTGTTATGTCTATGATGAAATTGTGGATGAAAGTATAGGAAATTGTATTGTGGAAACAATAACCCAAGAATCACTTTCTTTAGATGCACAACAACTTGAAACTATAGATGTTGTAAGAAATGAATTTGTTGTTGTTGAAATTGTAGGGACTTGTGCCGAGGAGGCCAAGCCCCAAGAATCACCTCTTTTAGTTGCACCCCACACATAAATTAGAGTCTTTCCTATCTACAGTTGACACTTTAATTTATATTATAGTTCTTATGGTGGTTAATAAGATTTCATTTGATTTACCTAATGCTACTAACCAAATTCTCTTCAAGTATGTTTGTGATAGGAAATACTTGGCACAACATTCAACTAGACAACATCATGACGAACCATTGAAGGAGAGCATATGTGTTGAGAGACTCAGAGCCCTTGGTAAGAGAGTTGCGAAATATCTTACCCCTCCAAGGGCAAGATTTAGATGAACCAAATAAGGGGTCGAGCTAATGACGTAAAACAAGTGCTTCTTAGGAGGCAACCCAAGTTCTATTTAGTTTTCATTTATGTTTTCATTTTATTTCATAGTTTAATCTTTTGGCTTTATTTAATTTTAGGTTTAATAACATCCATGAGCTGGTCGTGACCTTCGTCATGGGCGTGGAAGAATTTCGGGAGAAAACTCAAAAATAAGTCATGCCAAAGGACACAGTCATGTGTGTCCTTCACTACAATTGGCACACGATCGTGTCTTATTAGACACGGCTGTGTCTCGCACCCAAGGAAAAGCCAGTGTGAGACTGTACCCAAGAGGCACGGTCGTGTCTCACATTTAGTGGTCGTGCCTCCTTCCCTGGATGTTATCTCTGCTTTAAACAACTTCAACTTTCAATCTGGGATGAAGCACGGGGCGTACAACCATTCAAATCGAAGATAATTTGAAGATCTATGACATGGAACCAAATTTAGTTTGTATGGACCCCGTCTTGGACCCAATAACATCGTTGAAGAGAAGCATGCAACAATGGTAATGATTCTAAACCCCCTTTGGTATGCTTGCTATTTGAGCATTAATTATAGGACATGTCATGATATCCTTGTGATGATGAGATTGTCAATATTCGATATCTAGAAAACATGATTTGACTAGTCCTAGCCTTAGGGATAGTAGTGATTCATTGATAAGTCAAATAGGATGGTTGAATTGGTGAGTATGACATATCCTACTTAACTTAGGCTTACCCTTGAAATCGTTGGAATTTGGTGAAAGTTAATATTATCCAAGAAATTTGTTGTAAAGAAAGTCAAATTATTCTAGGGTTATTTAAGAATGATTATCATATGACTTTAGATGGATCTTATTGTGACTTTCAACTATCTTATTTTGAGGACTATTATCATTTGAGGTTTAATTTCCACCATAGCTTGAAGAATCGTTGTGTAAGAAGGATGAACTTTGCGAGTGACAGGTAAGTGTCTATCACCGGAAGCATTAGGAACACGGTTAGATGACGAATTAAATAGGCTTGGAGATTGACACTTGAAAAGGTTAAGCCACTTATCTCACTGTGAGCACGGAGAACTTCTACTTAGTTGAAATTACATGATAGAAATAGAATGATTCACTAGGGATTATGATGCAATATTTACACACATAAATCTAGATTGTAATTTTTTGTTTGAGTACAAGCAAAGGTTTAAGTCTAGGGGTGTGATGTGTGTATATTATATATGTTTCTATGCATTGTTTGATGCGCATCTACTTATATTTCATGAGCATAATTTACACTTATTGCACCTATTTCATTATTAGAGCATACATCTACTCTTTTAGTTCGGAGAATTGTTCTTTGCATGTTTTCATTGACAGGACATGATTTGGAGCGAAAACAGAGCAAAAATGAATATTGGAGCAGCAAAGGAGAGCCCCAGTAGCTAGGTCATTCCTCAAAGGCATGGTCGTGCCTCAGCTCCACCACGGTCATGCCTCAGCCTCAGTAGGACAAGCCACGGTCATGCCCAGAGGCACGGCCATGTGAGTCTCCATGGGACTTCTCAGACAGGGGACGTGCCATCCAGGAACGGTCGTGCCTTGCCTCCATTGTTTCCTCAACACACGATTGTGCCATCTAGGCATGATCGTGCCTCCGGATAAGCGAACATCAAGCCATGGCCATGCTTTCAAGGAACAACCATGTGAGCTGGAAAGCAGGGGTCATTTCAGATTTTGGGTAGCCTGAAGACCAAAAGTAAAATGACTATAACTTTGCACTCGATTGGAGATTTGGGCTGAATCAACTTCAAGAATGTAGATAATCTCAAAATATACAACTTTTTTTCAGAGTAAAATAAAATAATCTACCATCTAGCTATGCTAAATGGCATGAACATGCCTCCTAAACAGAAGTTGTGTCCCAAGCTCCGCCCAGATTTGCAGATCAAACTTTGAACCACCATAACTTTCGGTTGGGTTGGAGTTTCGAGCCGAATCAACTCTAAAATTTAAGATAATCTCAAGGGCTACAACTTTAGTTCAGAACTTAACCCAAGATAAAGTGATCTAATGGGTGGAAAACCAATTTTTACGGAGCTCAACAAATGGGACAGATCTGGGTAGTTTTGGGGGGAGTATAAAAGGGTCAAGCAAACCCTTGCTTGAGGAATATTTGGTTTGGGGTTCATCCCCTCTACTTGGGGAAGGGTTATCCCATTAGGGGGAAACCCTAAAGCTTCCATCTTCTCCTCCTCGATGATCCGTCCACCTCCGGAGCAAGGGAACACCTCCAACAACGCCGGACTTTAAGGATAAGCATTCTCTTCTCTCTATTTTCGTGTATTGAGTTGTAGTTTGCTATTATCTTCATCTCTTGGTTGTATTCCCTTTGAAATGGAGTATATTCTCCCATTTCTAGAATATAGGGAGTAATTATGATGTGTGATTGATGTATGAACTATCTATATGTCATTTTCTTGTTTAATGAAGTGTTTATGCTATGTTCTATGTGTATTGTGCCTACTACATCTTTGACGAAATGTGTATGTGAGTAATGCATGTAAAAGTAAGGGATTTTCCTTAATGTTTAGGTTGCTTCTAGGCTGGATAACCGGGAGATCCTTAGTGATAGATGACACTCATTCAACCGGACTTACATACCCTTAGTGACAAAGGATATCAATACTTACCCATTTCCTAGAGTCAAAAGACTTTAACATAGAGGCTATTCCTTGCTAGGACATTCTAATGGTATTTCATTTTGGAAATCTATTAGAATCCCTACAAGAATGTAAGCATGGAAAATAAGGAGATGAATATACATTAGAGACATTAATTAACATAATAATGAAACAGAAACCCTATAACCATTATCCCTAAACTCTTCCCTCTCAACCAACTCATCCCCTCTCACAACCAACTCTCTCTTGCTCTCTCTCCCTCTCTCTCTCCTTCTCTCTAGTTCACAAGATTCCAACCAGCCATTGATTGTCTAGATAACTTACTTTGCAAAATCACTAGTGCTTAATCAATAGTCTCTATGGATACGATAATCTTTTATATTACTGACGATGTAACCGTGCACTTGCGGGACCATAACACTTTCCTAAGGAGATCCCTATCACATGATCCCACAACCCCCAAGATGCTCTCTCTTATGATGATAAATTGAAACTGATCCATTTAAGTCTTTGATAGCCTATTGCTCCTCGTGGCATACCAATCTACTTTTGTAGGCGATTCTCCATGTCTCGGGTTTCAACAGGTCAGAGGATTAGATTCTCCTTTCAGTTCATCCCTAAATTCTCATGGGATATGAATCTTGTGCTTTTGGCATCAAGATTGTGTCCAATCAGTAGTTTTGGACCACAAACACCCACATCCTTGAATAAGAAGCATGCAAACTCTATAGATTCAAAGAAATAGTGTCTACAAATCAAATTTGCTACTCACTAATCCTAGAATCAATGAGTCTACTCCATAAATGTAGAGTTACAACGAGAGATCATCAAGTAACAAGTTGAAATCAAGACAATTCAGAAAAGATGAAGAAAAACTTAGTCTTGATGTAATGGATCATCTCTGGTTGCTTCTCGATCTGAATTCTCAGCGTTTGAGGCTTCGAAATCCCTTGAATTCACTCTCCACTATTTTCTTGGGGCCCTTGGATGACACCCAATCGAGACCCCCTCTTCAGATCTAAGATTTGGTTTTTATAGGTGAACTCTAGGTGCCCATGCCAACCTACACGGGTCGTGCCCGCCGGCATGGACCCCCCTCCTCCGTGTTAGGCATTGTGGCTATTGGCGAGAGCTGGCATGGCCCGCCCATGGCGAGTGTTGAAGAAACAAGAGCATGGGAATGTGGCACGACCCGTGCCGACTGGCACATGGCACGACCCATGCCGGCTGCACGGGCACCCCGTGGTGAACACTGGAATCATCAAAAGATTGGGCACGGCCTGTGCCAGCTAGCACGGGCTGCTCGTGGTGAACACTGAAGAAGCTTCAAACATGGACACGGCCCTTGCCGATTGGCATGGGCACCCTTTTTGTGCCCTATCTTCAGAAAATGGGGCACGGCCCGTGCTGGATGCCACGGGGTGTCCATGGTCAGTGTTGGAAAGGCTTCAAACTTGGGCACGACCCATGCCGGATGGCATGGGGTGTCTGTGGTAGCTGCTGGAGAAGGATGAAGGTTGGGCATGGGCCGTGCTAGCTAGCATGGCCCCCGTGGTGGCTGTTGTGAGCTTCAGGAAGTTAGTGGCAGTTGCACTTCACTCGAAAAATGGTCTTCTAACCTCATTTTAATTCCTTTTTGTGCCCTATCAAGTAAAATAAATAAGAGCAGCTCTCTAAACTAGAAAAATATCAAAATAAAGTATGAATCGATGTAAACATGGAATATATACACAATAAATGGGATAAAATGTGTGTTAAACTATGATAAAAATCGAAAATGAATACACACATCACTAGAATGCCTATTTGATCTTTTTTCTATCCATAATTTCACGAAGTGAGAATTATTTTTATGGGAAGAGTTTGAGTGTTGTCCTTGTTATAGGATATCTTCACACAATGCTTAACTTTGATGGTAGATACTTCTGAAAATAGTCATGATTCATAGAACTGAACTAGTATTTTTGCTTCCTTGGTGACTTCTCAACTATATTTTGGTTATTGGATAATCTTGGTTCATGTTAACTCATTAGGAAAAATCTGAATCCCTAAAAAAGAAAAAAAAAAGTTGAAGAGGGATAATAAAAACAGTTGTCGTGAGTGAAAACTAACAAGCTACCCGTTTGAGACCAAGTTAGGTTACTGGAGAAATAAGTATTATGTTTCTCTTGATACCGAATATTCCTTTGAGACCTTGTATAGACTTTAAGAGGGATGAACTTTGTGAGTGGTAGTAAGTGCCTATCACCGCAGCATGAAGAACACGGTTAGATGACAATTTGACTAGGCTTGGGGATTGCCACTAGAAGAGGTTAGGCCACTTACTGCACTAAGCAGAGAGAACTTCTCCTTAGGTCACACTCAAATAACTTTTGTATCATGCCCATCAATGAAACTATACGATAGGATTAGATTGATTCACTAGGGATTATGATGCACCATTTCAACACATAAATCTTGACTGTAAATTTTGCTTAAGGACAAGCAAAGGTATGATGTGTGTAAATTATGCATGTTTCTAAGCATTATTTGGTATATATTCTCTCGTATTTTATGAGCATGATTTACATTTGCACACCCTATTTCTACTTGTTTCATTGTTGTTACTCTTTTGGTTCAAAGATCTTCTATTCTCTCTTGTTTTGTTTGATAGGATGCGTTTCTGGAGAAAAACGGAGTATATAGACATTGGAGCGGGAATTGGAAGCAAGAAACACGCACTAGCCGTGTCCCATGACACGGGCGAGTTCATATGGGAAAAACTGACCAAAAGATGGAGGAGACATTAAGTTTACCCACAACATCCAACATGGCTCGGCTGTGCCAAAAGGGCATGACTGTGCCTCTCCCTGATGATTCAGCTAAGATTTACAGCAATCAACACGGTGTGGCCGTGCCAAAGAGGCACGATCATGCCTCTTCCTAGAGAACATTAGAGACCCACATGGTCTGGCCATGCCAAAATGGCACAGTCGTGCCTCAAACTCAAGTGTTGGTTGAGGCCAACACAGTGCGGTCGTGCCTTTTAGGCATGACCGTGTCATGTCTTGGCAGTGTCATGTGGGGACTTTTCCGAATGATTGGGGAGGAATATAGAAGTCCTGAAATATCCCCAAATTTAGGGAGGAGGGTTCTCCCCTTTGGAGAGACCCTAAAGCATCCATTTCTTGAGTAGTCGCGACGTCCAATCCATCATCTGAGCGATGATTCCATCCGAGAAGACCGACAACACATTGATAAGAATTCTTTTTCTCTATTCTATGTTTTGGATTGTAGAATGTTATCCTTCTTGTCTCTTGATTGTATTTTTCACGCTATGGAGTAGACCTCCGAATTCTAGGACGTAGAGAGTAACTATGATGTGATGTTGATGTATGAACTAAGTATTTGGTAATTTTCCTATTCTATGAAATGTTTACTTCTTATTCTTACTTGATTGATTGTTTGAGTTGTGCATGTAATCGATGTGGGGAGTTGGTTACCATGTAGAGGTTAAGCTCTAGATTGTATGACCGTGGAGCCTGTAGTGACAACAGGTAACCCTTTAAGTGGACTTTCTAGAGTTATCACCTTGAAAGGGGTAATTCCCTACAAGGGATTGTCTATCAAAGGGGTTAATGGGTTTACCCCGATTTGGTGTTAGGAAAAAGGGTGGATAATATAGATGTACAGTGGAACCCTCTGTGACAGGGGAACCAAGGACCTTTAGTGACAGAAGGTAGACCTTAAGTAGGACATTCTAACGTATTCATCTTACTTACTAGCATTGAACTTGGGATAAGCACTCTGGTATAACTTTAGAGGTTCACACCGGTAATGTGGTTAGAATCCATACAAGATCATAAACATGGAGGGTAAGGAGGTGAACATGTACTTAGGACATTAACTAGCTTCATAATGAAATCGAAATCCTAGAATCATCCCACCTAAGCCAACTTTTCTTTTGCTCACTCTCTCTCTTTTGCTCACTTACTCTCTATCTCTCTCTCTTGCATCCATGACTTCAAAAAACTTCTGATTGCCTAGATAACTAACCTTATGCCTTCATCTAGCGCTAAATCAATGGTCCCTAAGGATCGATATTTTGCCACATTCTCCTTGTCATCTTCTGAATCCAACTCATCTTTTGGATTGGGTTCGGTTCTTGGCTTGGTCTTTGACACCTTGTTCTTGAATTTCTCTGCAATCAAAGCGATACCTTTCTTGGCCGGAGTAGCATTAGTTTGTTTATGTAAATAAAATTTAGAAAAGAGTTCGTCTAATTTAACCTTTGAAAGGTCCCTCGAAACTTTATACGCATCTACCATGGATGCCCATAATGTGTTTCTCAGAAATGCTTTTAGATTATACCTGATTACGTCATAGTTTTGATAGGTTATTCGATTGACTGTAGGTTGTTGAGCAAATCTTGGATACGGGCATGGAGTTGGTTTGCTGATTCTCCATCCTACATTTTGATATTATACAATTTATTTGAAAGCCAAATCACTCTTACAAACCTCCGCGTTGGAGGTTCTTTCGTAAAGCTCAAATAATTTTTGCCAAAGATCCTTTGTGTTATTCAATGGTCCGACTTGGTTGGTCAAGCCGCACTCGAGAGTCTGTGTAGCTTTAGTGTTGGCCTCAATCTTTCTCTCAGTGGAGTTTCCCCATTTATCGCATTTGAGTGGTACGCCTTCTTCATTGTTGGGGAGCATGAATCCTGTTTGGATTATGATCCACATCTCCACTTGGGTCTTCAGATGATACTCCATTCGACCCTTCCAATAGTCATGAAGAAGAGAGGCGGTCAGGTCGTGCTATAGCCTTCTTGATGGTCCATCAAAAACAAATAATTCTTGTATGAAAAAATGAGAAAGTATGTGCCAAGACTTGATCTTATATTAGTAGTGTTGGAGTAAAGAAAAATAACAAAAAACTTGGAAAACATGGATCGAACGATGGTTGCACCAATTCAGAGCGTCCCTGCTCTAATACCAATTGTAGGATCAAAAAGAGCGCTAGGGGGAAAGGGTGAATAGCGTGTGTCACTTTTTCATATTTTTTGATGTACACAACGGAAAAAAAATACAATTAAAGGAACACATTTATTTTTACTTAGTTCACAGCCTATGCTGTTTGTCCAAGGTTTGCAGTCATTGATCGCTTCCGATGGGAAATCCACTAATGTCCTCTTTCTCAAAAGAGAAAGAGGTTCGTCTCTTACAAAAGATAGGGATCGGTAACAAGTTTACCGACCCTTTTCAAAAATCGAGTATGAAAGACGAAAATAGAGAGAACAACTCATACCGACAACGAAATAAGATCCGAAGTAGAGTGTTGATGTCAGAGTACCATTTTAGGGTCATAATAGTATTTCTGGAGCGATGAGCACTTTGAAGAAAGTATGAAATTGATGTGCTAAACCTGCTGGTCGAAACATCTTTTATTGACGTATCTGGTCGCCCATATAGCCTCCGATCATCCGTATAGCTAGGTCTCATTCGATCCGACTCCATCGCGACTTATCCTTCTCTAGCAGCCCATATACTCTTCGGTCGCCCGAACTTCCAATTACCTAGATCCTTTTCGGTCTCCCAGAGTTCACTATTTCGGCCACTTTGCTGATCTCAAGTTTCTGCACCATAGAGTTAGTACAATAATATAATATGAGTAAATTGGATAGTTACACCTGTCCCGATCTCGACTGAGGATTTTCAGTGAAACCCTTCGGTTGGATCAACACCTAATATTCCCTCAATGGGAACACGCCCTCACTGTTCTTCCTTTCGGAATAATCTCTCCACTCAAGAGAGTTTACCTAACTTGCCAAATATCTTGTCCTCCAGACTTGTTTGGACTTCCTACTTAGCATCTCATCCTCTCACCCCTATGGCTTCCTTCCGATGTCAGGTCATCGATGACCCATTGACCTGCTATACATCTGGTCCACTAACCCATCTAGACTTTTTGTCTAGTGTCCTTGATCTGCCAAGACTTCCACCTTTCCTAGTATCTGGTCCAACTGACCTACTAGGGCTTTCATCTGCCTAGTATCTGGTCCAGCTCACATAATAGGATTTCACTTGCCTAGTCTTACTAGGACTTTCACTTGCCAAGTCTTACTAGGACTTTCTAGTTGAGCTACCTACACACTTGATCAACCTCGTTAAATCACAATAAACCTTAACTTTGAACCTTTTCCAATCATCAAAACACAAATTCAATTATTTGGTGCTTCCTGCACCAACACCTAAGAAAAAGCTTTGCGGGTGCGACAGAAGTGGTTTAGATCACTAGTGAGGAGGGGTGAATAATGACCTACAAATTAAAAATGATCTTTTATCTTGCTAAAGACTTAGCAAGGACATGAGAAATTACTTGGTTACAACCCTCAGGTTGTTAGTCCAAGAATGATGAAAGCTCTACTATCTTCTCTATCTTCAGAAATGACCTGGAGGTGGAGAAGCCTCTTACAATGGTTAAGCACAAGAACAATAAAACAGAACTTAAAGAAAATGAATACAAGTGTGTTGTATAAATTATTCTTTGAGCTTCAGTCCACTTATAGTCTTCATCTTGATCTGACTGTTGTGCTAACGTGGCATCCAAGGTCGATCGAAACCTCTCCAATCGCATGGACAATGCTGACGTGTACTCAAAATTTATTCACTTCGATAATGGATCAATAACAACTCTAGATAACTCAGCCCCTTTCGATCGACCGGAGGCTCTTCGGTCGCTTGGAGTGTTGCTGACGTGGCTGTTCTGATCCGTTTTGCTGACGTGGCTGTTCTGATCCATTTCGATAATGGTCCTAGATGACTCATCGGTTGGCTTCCGGTCGCCTGGAGTTCTTCTGATCGCCTAGCAATGCTCAACCTTAACTTGACCATTTATTTGACTTCACCTTCTTTGATCGCCTAGAAAAATCTCGGTCGCTCAGACATGTAGTTGTTCGGACTTTGTCTCGGTCACCTTGCGTAGTCTTCTTTCCGGCTTCTCATCCCTCGAATGCACTGAGCCCTGCTGGCTCATTCCTATGTGTGCTTCTCGCTGTGTTGGAGTACTCTTTCATAGCTACTCATACCTCGGATGCACCGAGCCCATTGGCTCCTTTCCTATGTCATCCTTCTCGCTTGCTTGAGTCTTCTGCCAAGGTTTGTCATCTCCGATGCTCCTTAGCCATCAGGTATATGTGTGTTCTCCTAAGTCCCTATATGCTTAGGCACACATATTAAAAATCAATACTAAGTTTTGGTCTAACTAGCTCATGTTTGACTGTGGTAGCTTTAGTTAGATCCACTAGGCCAATTGCACCAGGTAGAATGTTCAAGATTCAACCTAGATATGCTAACATGCTTCGACCTAGTTTCCTTAGCCTACTATCATATCAACCCTTTCTAATGCTATATTGTCAAGGTCAATCAAATATTTTTCCTATCTAACCATTTTAAGTTAAGCAATAAAGTTAAACTAAGCATGCATAATGAAAGTAATCACACAATCGTGCAACTTTATTTAACAAGAAAAAATGTTCTTTCTATTGGCTCCTCCTGAAACATAATTTTGATAAGGTCTTTAAATGATGAATTTGATCCTTAGGGACACAATATTGGTTTGGTCCAACTTGATTAATCAAGCTTATTTTAGGAACTTATGCTTGGACTCATTTTCTACCAATTCGATTAAGTAAATATAAGTATGATTTGAATCGAGTCTTAGACTTATATCTGTGTTCGGATCAGTTGTATACGACCCTTTGAGTTCCAAGTATCATGTCAAGGTACTTGGTGCCCGAAGTGAACAATTCCAATAATCCCTTAAGTTCTTCAACTTTAGTTTTTAAAGTGGAATTTTCTTCCTCGTGTTTTTGAACTTGAGTTGAGGTTCCATTTTGATCTTGTTCAGATGAGGAACTTGGGTTAGTCCTCTCCTCAAGGACTTTTACCTCCTTTTGAAGTGACTTGAGTCAAAAATTGGACTTGGCTAATTTTTGAGTCAACCTGTAAATTATAACATATAACTTATCAACTAAAGGATAGTCTACCTCAATGTTTGGATCACCTAAAATGGATACGGATCTATGGCTTCACTCAGACTCATGTTCGAATTTAGACTCGAGCTCAGACTCAGCTAGTTGTTCTTTTGTCATCAACGCTAGAAAAGCTCCCTTCAACTTGTTCTTCTTCGTCTGATTCTTCCCACATCGCTTTCAAGGCATTATTTCTTCTATGCTTTTTGGTTTCCTTCATCTATAGACATTCAACCTTTAAATATCCCTTTTTATTGCATCTATAGAAAATCATCTCGGATTTCGCCTTCGTGGTTTGACTTGATCCCGTTTGCTTGGTCTTCAACTAGATCACCTTCTTGATCTTGAGCTTGGTGAACCCTTTCTTCTTTTTGAACTTCTTCCGAACTAGATTGACTAGTTCATAGGTGATCTTCATTATCATCTGAATCTGATTCTTCTTCAGATTCAGATTATGACTTGTGCTTCGTCTCCTTGTTCTTGGTTTTCTCTGCAATCAAGGTAGTACTTTTTTTGGCCGGGCTTGCATTAGTCCATTCATGTAATTTGAATTCAGAAAAAAGTTCATCTAATTTAACTTTTGAAAGATGTTACGTATCGTAAGTGTACGACAACGTCATTAGTAATATAAAAGATTATTGTATCCACAGGGATTGTGGATTAATGCATTAGTGACTTTGTGAAGGAAGTTATCTAGACTAATCGAAAGTTGGTTTCTTTTGAACTTAAAAGAGTGAAAGTGTTTGGAGAGAGAGAGAGAGTTGTGAGGTCTAGGTCCAAGTGAGTTGTGAAGGTTGGTTTAGGGAGCTATTTTAGGCTTTCGATTTCACTATGATGTAAGATAATGTCCCTATAACATGATCATCTCCTAATTCTCCACACTACTCTTATGAACTAGGTTTAGTTCCTATGTCAAGATCTTTTAACTCTAGAAAGTTAAATAAATGTCGGTGCCCTCTGTGACTAAGGGAACAAATGTTTGGTTGAATAAGAATCATTTATCACTAAGGATCTCCCGATTATCAAGTCTAGTAGCAACATTAATATAGAAGCAAAATCCTAGATTTACATGCATAATTCACATACACATTTCATCAAACATGCACAAGACACAACACATATAGCATAAGAGGTAACATCTCATAGAAATTGGCATATCCATAGTTCATACATCATCAATCACATCATAGTTACTCCCTAACCCTAGAATACAAGAGATCTACATCATAGACAAGGTAAAAAAGCATAAAGACATGTAGAGAAATATTCAAGCCCTAATCTAGAAGGAAGAGGGAAGGAATGCTTAGCAGGATGTTGTGTCGGTCTTTAGGAGTACTCTCCTTGCTTGGATGATGATGGATCGAAGAAATCCGCATCGGATCGCTGGAGAATCTCTAAAAAGTGAAATGTGGATGGACCTAGTGTTCTCCTTAGAAGGGAAGAACAACCTCCCTTGAGAAAGGGGCAAAAAATTGCTTTTGTAGGCATAGGGTATGATCCATGTCTTTTCTAGCACACAGCCGTATCTAAAAGACACGGCCTGGACTTGAGGCTGAGATGGGTGGAGGCACGGTCGTGCCTGTGAGGCATGACCTAGAGGATGCACTGCAAGTGAGACATAGCCATGTTTGGTTTTGGGATCTTGTGAGCAAAAACAACACAAGCGCAGCGGAATATTATCAAGATCCTTTCTAGAAGATTCCTGTGAAGGAAACCGTATACTAGTTGTTATGAGAGTTATACCTTTGTTGCGTAAACACGAACTCCCAACACCAACGTTTGTACTTGTTGGATCTCAGCATGATCAAGTGTTCGCGCCTCTTTTGGTATCCACACGAACACGTTCCGTCCGTCTCACGAACTCACAAACTTGAAGAAGAAAACCACCTAAGGTTGTGCTAGCAACCAAAGAAAGAGGTTTCGGCTAAGGAGGAAGAAGGAGAAGAAGAGGACGAAGAACACAAGTGTTATTCACCAAATGAATTAAAAACCCCTTTTGTATTCATTCAATCAATTGTCTTAATTGGCAGTAATTCTCCATTAATCCAATTAAGTCCTTTGGTTTTCCATCTAATGCATGATCAATTCAAAATTGATCTTTCCTCTTCCTTGGTGAATTCAAGTTCACCCAATGAGTGAATTCGAGTTCACCCAATGAATCTAACTCATTGATACTCCTTCTTCAATGCATAATTAATCTCCATTAATCATCTTTAATGGGTTGGATTTTAGCATATTGGATTAACCATTAA
>JBBUKS010000078.1:3154339-3166629 GCA_038050645.1 Hedychium gardnerianum | reverse complement strand
CCTTCGATACCTCGATCTCCTACGGCCCCTCGCTGATTGGGACCTTTGACGACCAACCCCTTGATCATTTGTAGCCGCTGTAGCTCCTTGTTCCGCGTGGTGAGGCTGCTGTCCGGTTGGGACTGCACCCTTGCGACAATTTTCTTTCCGATGGCCAATCCTTCGACATTCTTCACAAAAATTCGAAACCATTTCATAGAGTATTCTGAGGTCAAGTTGTGCTCCCGCGGGCAATGTGATCGGCACCTCATGAAGTTGTTCACCAACAACCGGAACCTCCACCATGAGCCGAGCGTACTCCAACCGCTCCCTCGTTCTTGTCAACTTGTCAGTGTAGAAGGGCTTCCCTACCTCGGAACCAATCATGCTCAATACCTTTTGCGACCAACAATTTGGAGATAAACCATGTATTTGAATCCAAGCCGGGATAAGCCTTTCATCCTCATCGAATAAGAAACAACTCGTCATGATCTTCAAGAAGATGGGTATTCCAAATGCAAAGTATGGGCCTCCTTGTAAGGTGTTGTCCCTATCTTCTTTGGTGTCGAATTGAAACACAACCCACCCACTTTTGTGCATGAAGAACTTGTAGCGAACCTTCCAACGAGATGCTATCACCACAACTCCATTTCTGCCCGGATGCCTTCCCATAAAGCACCCAACAAGACAAAACCCCATTCGTCTTCCATGGCGTCGATATCATCTTATTCAAATGCTAACCTTTCACCCTTGGCTTCATACTGATCCAAACTCATGGCATTCTTCGTCTTTCAATTATCTTTGAAGAGTCCAGCCCATGTTTTCTTTTGATCTGGTCTAACACCAAAACCTCCAGTAGCAGCCCCTTGCGGATCTCTATTTCCAGCCTCCATTTCTTCGACTTTCGGCGTGTTTTGAGCCCTTTCCGACAAAGTAGCTCCCCTCTCTTGGGCTGGTGGTTGTTGAGGAAGGTCAATAGGTCCCTGATGAGTCTCTTGATGTGCCATTTCATCAACCTCTACCTCAGTAACTTCGTCCACATCATTCTGCAATTCCACATCTTCATCCATCGATTGGTGGTCTTGATCCTCTGTGGCAGCCACATGGGATGGATGATCCGCCACCTCACTTTGACTTGCCACCTCACTAGGCACCTTTTGACGAGATTGAGTCTTCTCCCTTCTCTTTTTCTTGGCCATATTGAATCAAATGCCCATCTATCCCTTGGAAATGAGATCAGTCCACCCAACTCACCCAATGAGGGTCTTGATCATTTAATGTACTTTAAACAAGCCCAAGTTAGTGCTTTGCCACCCAAGCTCCTCCTGCCACTTGGAACCTGAGTTATGGAGGGAGTGGGTGGCACTTCACCGAAGAAGATGGTCCAAGTTCGCCGGAAAATGCCCCACACAATCGGACTGCTCAGAATCTGCCGGAGCTTGGATCCTTTGCAAAAAAACACACGAACAGAAGCCCTTACCTCACTGTTTGCCCTCCAAAGCCCGTGTTGAGAATGACCTCCACTTCTGGTGAAGTCCTCCCAAGCATGACACTCCTTCTCCAACTATCGGTTAGGGGGAAGAAAACCACCTCTGACCATGGAAAGGGATGTCCGCAGCAAGCTTTCACCACCGGAGCACCAAGAAACCTAGAGAGAAGTTGGAGCTTCGCTTACTAACCTCTCCCTCGACTGACTGAGAGCTTTTTCACCTCTCTATAAAAGGGGATTCATCGACAAAGTTCAAACACTTTGCATATTCGATTGTCTACGGTGTTGTAGCTACCCTTGCTTTTGGTCTCAACTCTCGCCCTAGTCTTCCATCCATGTGAGCCCCTTCCTTGTGCCCTCCTTTCCATTTTTTTTATCATTCATTATGCCTCACAAGGGACACTCTTCTGTCGTTAAGGTCCCTCTGAACCAAACTGGTTAGCTTGGGCCCTTGGTTTGAGCTAACCAAGTCTAGAGTCAGCTTCTCTCTGTGTACCTCCCTCCTGGATGGGCTCCACATTGTTGGTGCAATTGACCTCCAGAGTTTTGATGTTTGTTTGACAATATATTTAATAAAGTCTTATCAAGGTTAACCTATACAAGTGAGATGTCTAGTCAAGTCAAGATTGACTAGATGACTAGCAAAATAAGAAGTCTAGTCAAGTCAAGATTAACTAGATGACTAGCAAAGTGAGAAGTCGAGTTAGGTCAAGGTTGACTAGATGACTAGCAAGGGAAAAGTCTAGTCAGGTCAAGGTTGACCAAATGACTGGCAAAGGTAGAAGTCTTGACATATCAAGGTTGACCTAGGCAAGAGAGAAGTTCTGATAAGTCGAAGCTGACCTAGGCAAGGGAAGTCCTGACAAGTTAAGGTTGACCTAGGAAAAAGTAGAAGTCCTGACAGGTCAAGGTTGACCTAGGCAAAGGAAAGTCCGGGTAGGTCAAGAGTAACCAGATGCTTGGCAAGAAGAAAATTCTAAGGGAGTAAACTTTATATAATGAGAAGTCTTGGAGGAGTGAACTCCAAGCAAGTGTTACCAAAACCTAAGTGTTGTTAACACTATTGTGCATTACTATTATTGCTATTGTGTTAATTTAGTGTTGCAGGAAAAGTCTCAATGGATCAGGTCGATTGGACACTAAGTAGGAGGAAGTCCAAACAGGTCATCTGAATCAGATGTTTGATAGGTAAGTAAGATAAGAATATGAAGAAGAAGTCCTTCTAAAAAGAGGGTGTGAGGACATGTTCTCACTTTGAGGACAACCATAGGCGTTGATCCAACTGAAGAAACCAACGTAGGTTTCTAAGTCAAGATCAAACAGTTTTAACTTTAGATTAATTCATGCATATTTATCTGGTTCTAACTCTGTTTTGCAAAATTATCACTATATACATACTGTGCTAATTTTGTTTTGCAGAGAAACAAAGTTCAGGTTAACCGAAGGGTTTGGTTGACCGAACATGGTGGTTCGATTGATTGATCCAAGTGGATAAGTGATGTGGGAAATCGCAAGTGCACGATTCTGTCGTCAAGTAATAAAATATCAATCCACAGGAACTGGTAGTAAAATACTAATCTACTACGTTAACGTGATTGTATAGACTAATCGAGGGGGTTGAGTTGGCTGAAGCAGAGAAAAGTGGAAGAGAGAAATCAGAGAGTTGAAAGAGAAGAGCAGAGAGAGAGAAAGTAGGGAAGAGAGTTCAGAGAAAGTCTGATGGTGAAAGTAATTCTAGGATTTTGGTTTCACCATAATGACTGTAAACACCTAATCCATGTTTGGTTCCCTATCCTCAATGGTTGTTTATGTAGGTAGACTATCCTATAATATCCGATGTGAACTTTTGGGATTACACCGATGTATCCATTCCAATTCATTGTCTATTTTCAGAGCGATAGAGCTGAGAGATTGCTTTCTTAAGGAGATCCCTATCATGTGATCCCACAACCCCTGAGTTACCTTCTCTTACTGTATGGCAATGAATTAGAACCAATCCATTAAGATCTATGATATTCAATTGCTCCTCGTGGCATACCGATCTACTTTTGTAGGTGACTCTCCACATCTCAAATTTTTACGGGTCATGGGATTTGGTTCTCCTTTGAGTTCATCACCAAATCCTCATGGGATATGAATTTTGTGCTTTTGACATCAAAATCACATGTACATAGTAGATCCGGACCACAATCAATCACATCATCAAATATAAATAAGCAAACAAAATAGAATATGATGAGATGGATATTTACATATCAAATGGGCTACTTTCTAATCATAGAATCTGAGAGTTTACTCCAAAATCATGGAGTTACAATCAGAAATCATCGTGCAATCAAGTTACAATCGAGGCAAGAAATGAAAGGGAAGAGAAAAGCTTAGTCTCGATGTGTGAAGTTGTCTCCGGCTGCTACCCAATCTTCGAATATGGCCTAGAACGTCAGAATCTCCCTATGATGGCTCTCCAAAGCCCTTTTGGGGGCTCTTGGATGACACCCAATCGAGATCCCCTTATTTAGATTAGAATTTGGTATTTATAGGTGTTTTCTAGGTCCCCAACACGGGATGTGCCCACTGACACGAGCCGAGCCCGCGCTGGCATGGCCTGCCAGTGTCGAGCGCTGTAACTGCTGGCGAGCAGTAACACGAGCCATGCCGACTGGCATGACCCTCCCGTGGCAAGCGTTGGAGAAGCCCGAGTTTGAGCATGACCCATTCTGGCTGGCATGTGTGGCCCGTGTTGAGCGCTGGAGAAACCTAAAAATATGGCACGACCCGTGAAGGCTAGAATAACACATGATGGATGGCACGGACAGTCTGTGGCATGCGCTGGAGGAACTTTAGAAACCCGACATGGCCTGTGTCGGCTGACATAGGTGGTTCGTGGTGCGCACTAGAGAAGATTGAGAATTGGGCACGACCCGTGCCGATTGGCATGGGCTGCCCGTAGCGCGCACTGTGAACTCCTAGAAATGGGGCATGACCTCACCAAATTGACCACGGTTGTGGCTGACTGGCATGGGCTGCCTGTGGTGCGCACTGTGAACTCCTGGAAATGGGGCACAACCTCACCAAATTGACCACGGTCGTGGCAGCTGAACTTCTCTTGGAAAGTGGTTTTCGAATCCCGTTTTAACTCCTTTTCGCGCCTTATCCAGGAAAATAAATAAGAGTAACTCTTTGAACTAGAAAAATATCAAAATTAAGCACGAATAGGTGAAAACATGGAATATACGCACAAGAAATAGGATAAAATGTATGTCAAACTATAATAAAAAATTTATATAAAATGCACATATCAAAATCCCTTAGATCAATCCTTTGCTTGTCCTCAAGCAAACATCAATATCAAGAACACATGTGAATGATCGTCTCTTAAGCTTAATAAGTTCATCTAATCCCATAAAGTTGTATTATCATTAAGCAAAGACATTCGATTAGTTTCACCAAGCCTAACAAGAAAATCGAAGTGCATAGTTTGCTCTTACAGTTTTTAAGTTCTGCCCTAAGTTAAGTCTTCATTCCATCGTGTTCCTAAGGTTTCCAGCGTTAGACACTTACCTATCATACACGAGGTTTGTTCCCTCTTCCCATCATAAAGTCTCAAAGGAATACTCGATATCAAGAGAAATTTAATAGTTATTTTCCCAGTAACCTAACTCGGTCTCAAAGGGGTAACCTATTCGTTTCCACTCACGACAAATATTTTTTTATGATTTCTTAATCTTTTATTCTTCTCTTCTTTTCTCTTTTTTTTTTGTTTTAAAGACCTCTTTTTTAGATTGAGATCAAATTTTTCCAAATGAGTTGACTTGAACTTAGATTATCCAGTAATTGAAATATTGGGAGAGGGTCACCTATGGTCATCAAGGTACTAGTCCGACAAGATAAACCATGACTAAATTGTACTAGATCAACTTTTCGGAAGCAAACCATAAGTGAAGTGAAATAGTTAAACTATTTAGTAGGCAATTGGTGAACCATCATCAACTCAACAATGCTTTCATGATCTTAATACAAGATAGGGAGAACATGAATTACCAGAAGTAAAGTAGTGTATTCACATGGTGTCATCAAAATTTTGCTTAAAGGACAAGGCTATGCATGCGTGCTTCAAATTGACATCAAAAAGGACAACATGAACAAAAACATGATGTAATGCATGCTAACAACAATTATCAAAATAAAAAACTATAACAAAAATACCAAAAATAGGCACATCAAACAATACTAACAAAAGAAAACAAAACTAACCCTGAAGATGAGGCGCTCCTCCAATAGAACCGATCAGCATGGAGGACGAGGAGGGAATGAGGAAGGGGAGACATGTCAAAATTACTGGAAGCTAGGGAGCTGAGGTGATGATGTCATAGATACATATGCTCGATCTGAGATGTTGTACTCTCCTCTACTCCCCGGTGGTCTTTTTCCCTTTCTCATTGTTGTACTCTCCTTTGCTCCCCAGTAGTCTTTTTTCCTTTCTCATTGCTACTGTTGTTCATACATAAATTGCCTCATCTCATCTTGAAATTGCCTTTGATCTTGCCTAAAGGCTACCTCTTCTTGCTTTCTTCTTTCCTCAGCTTAAAAATATAATTTAGCCTCATCATAGTGCATTTCTGCCTTCTAAAAATATCTTGTGAAGTCGTCTAGTACACTGCTCTAATGTCCCATTGTTGCTCCATATTCTGCCTTATAGCAACCTGTTCTGCATGGATATTGTCAAGGTTAGAATGGAAATCAAAAAATTCATATATAGAGGGCCCTGCATGATGCTCAGGATGAGAAAAAGAAAGTCCAATCAGTTTTGTGTTTAAAGTGGGTGGCTCATCCCTAAATACCGGTTGCTCTTCTCTATCTACAGGTAACCTCTTCCTATCAGGATGGACTACTAGTGCATGGGGCATCTCAAAGGGAGGCAAATGTGGCTCTAGAGATGGAGGAATCAGTGGCTTCAACCTCCAATTTTCGGGGTTGGTGATAGTGGTGTATTTGATATTTGGTAATCTCAAGAGTGCACCTTTTTTCAATACAAAAGCAAATGAATCTCCATCCTGAATGACAATCTTAGATGCTCGACACACCCCTATATCGATACTCGAACTACCCTCTATGCTCTCCAACTCACTCAATTTATATCCAAGGCTTTCGGTAATGTGGGTAATCAGCCCACCAACCATTATTGTATCGGAAGGGGCTTTCCTGACCTTGACAAGGTGCCTAACTAGATGGGAGCCAAAATTGATATTCCCTTCATTCAACATACACTAAAGGCTCAAAAATTCACTAAGTCTTACAACCCTTTCACTATCTCCTCTTCCAAAAATTATGTTTGCCATTACTCTATGGAGGTAGCGGACTACATTATTTTTAAGTTGGGAAGCTTTTGCTTATGAAGGATCATACTCACTTGATGCAGTCAATTCCCACCAAAAAGTAGAGGTTTTAAAAGCCCGAAGCATTCTTCTCTCCCCATCGGCCGGAAATCCGAAATAAAAATTAAATTATTTCAAAGTCCATTCATACTCATCATCAAATAGTCTGAAGGTGATCTTCCCCTCCTCGGTGTTATCTCCCATCAGAATCTCGACTTCCAATGAGCTTAGAAACTTTAGGGTTGTCCTAGCATAAGTGGGACAACAAATTGCTCCCAACTTACCAATCAACAAGGATATATCATCTTTGATCCCTAGGACTTCCACAACATGCTCAACTAAATACCTTATAGGTACAATCTTATGTTTCATAAGAATATCAAAACGTGCTTTATGATTTTCATCACGAAAAGTAAAGTCAAAAAGATTGTTACCCTTGTCGCATGCTTTTTCCTTCCCTTGGCCTTGGAAGTAGATGTTGTAGGATCAAAGAAGTCGAGAGAGGGGGAGTGAATCTTGATCATTTAAAGACTTTTCTTTTTGTATCATAAAATCAAATTAGCAGCGAAATAAAAGTAAAAGAAAGACACAAAGACACAGTCGATTTTACTTGATTCGTAGTCCAACTACTACTCCATGGCCCCGTGATCCTTGACCGCTTCCGATGGGGAAGCACTATAGTTCTTCTCTCTGAAAAACTTTCGGAGAAGAAGCAAGCTCTTACAATGGAAGAGGAGAATAGTAACAACACTACTATCTCCTAAAATGAATGCAAGTATAACAATAAAATATAGCGACAATTTGGTGTCGAGATGAAGCTTTAGTTGTTGGTGAGCCTTCCAGTGTTATAGGAGCAGAACTTGCACGAACAGAAGTAGTAGTGTGATGAAGCAGTGAATAGAATTGTTAATTAGCTTAGACCCTGAGACCTTCTTTTATATGCAGCGTTTAGTCAACTGAAAACACTTTCGGTCGATTGATCATTTCCGTCGATTGAATCTCTTATCCGTCGACTAAACTTCACGTCTTTCCTTCTTTGCTCTGATTCGATTCGTTTGATCCCGTAAATCACATTGTTCGATCGACTGATCCCGTTGATCCATCGACTAAACCTAAATCTTCCTTTACTACGTTGATTCGATTTGATCTTTGTCGTTACCAAATTTGGATTGGTCAACTGATCCAAGGCATCCGTCGACTGCTATAATTGTATTTCCATGTTTGCAAACTCTGATCGATATTGTGCCACACTGGCCGGATTGGTCAACTGAACCGCTTATTCGATCGACCGAACTCTCAGTCAACCCAAAACTTTGTTCAACTACAAAATAAAGTTAGCACAACAATATAACAAAATAGAGATAAATATTAAATATGCATGAGTATGACAATTAGGACTATCTTGATCTCAACTTAGAAACCTTCATTGGTTTCTTCAGTTGGATCAACACCTAAGGTTTGTCCAATTTGGGACATGACCTCACTGTACTTCATCCAGAAGCTTACCTTAACTCACCTGTCAAATATTTAGTCCTCCAGACCTGTTTGGACTTTCTCTACTCAGTGTTTGATCGACTTGATCCACTAAGACTTTCCTGCAAAACAAAATTAGCACAATAATAATAATAATAATAATAATAATAATGCAAATAGTGTTAGCAATAATATACTTAAGTTGACCAAAATCCACTGGTCTGGTCGACTGCGCGCGGTCGAATGGAAATCTTTCGGTCACATATGCTTGGAGTTACTCCTCCAAGACTTCTTATTACCTAGGGTTACCTCCCCCTAGGGTTTTTTCTTTGCTTAGAATTCACTTCTCTAAGACTTATCATTAACTAGGGTTACATCCCATAGGATTTTTCCTTTTCTTAGAGTTCACTCCTCTAAGACTTATCTTACCTAGGGTTACCTTCTCCTAGGATTTTTTCTTTGCCAAGTCTTAAGTCCTCCAGACTCGCTTGGACTTGCTAGTCACTCGGTAGACTATTCACCCTTGTCTAACCTCCAATTAGGACTTTCTCATGCCCTAAGACTTTACCTTACCTAACCGCAGTTAGGACTTTATCGTGCCTAACCACAGTTAGGACTTTCGCTTGCCTAACGATAATTAGGACTTTTCCTTTGCTAGTCATCCGGTTAGCCTTGACCTGACTAGACTTCTCTCATGATTAGGTCAACCTTGACCAGACTCCATTAAACATATTGTCAAACCCACATCAAAATCCTTGAGGTTGATTGCACCAATAGATGCTTCTCCTCGCCTTGTCCTTTTCATCCTTACTTCAAATGATGGAAAGCTTTCAAAGGAGGGGACTAGGTTTCGAAAATGGAGGTTTTTTCCGAAAGCGTGATCACTGGAGAAGAGTGATGTGGAGATTTAGGGCAAGAGGAGGCTTAAATTCATAATTGACTAGAGGAAGATGAAGGGTTTTGGGTGTTCTCGGGTGACTATGGTGTTATATTTAAGAGGTGTCATAAGGCAATCGCCTTATGATTTATACTTATTTATTTGATAAATAAAGTTTTACTAATTGAGTACATATTTTCTATGTACATGATTGAATCTTAAACTCAGTTACTGAAAGTCCACAATACAATTCATAGCATGAGAGAACTTGTGATTGGATTACAACTAGTGAGTATTTCTACATGTGTAATTATGAATGTATTGAAACTATCCCTAGTCGATGAATTAATGAGTTTGGACATCATCGATTCTGTGAGACTAGCATGGGTTATACTGCTTGTCCAAGCAGCCACTCCTCACTAGCTGGAGATATTGGGATGTCGAGAGTTAAACGCGGATGCTAGTTAATAGTAACTAATTCATTTGAGTGACCTACCATGAGACTTCATATGGTTCTCTACATATATAGATATGTCAAAGAAGATCTCATTGTAGCTTCAGTGCGAGTTTCCTTCGACTTGAGGTATTCAAGTCATCTTAGTCATGGAGACTTATACTTTGACATCTTAAGCAAGCATCTCCAAGGAAGTGTGTACCCGGGAGGATTGGATATAAGTCGAAGAGCCCGAAGGTGTTTGAATAACCTACAGAGGATTCACCGCTCCTTGTATAAGAAGACGTATACCCTATGATCACTTGTCAGGATTATTACTTAAAGTCTTTGACCAAAGCAATACATGTCAAGAGTATGGTACTCTTGGACACATGTCTAAGTAATTTGAATTCATAGAATGAGGAAAAATTACTTGGGCTAGGTGTGACGTAGTCAGCCTACTGGAGACTGACACATAGACTATGTCCTGAACCAAGTGGGTATAAGACTAGTGAAAGGAACGAGACACGACTTACTATAGTTGCTGAATGGTTCAAGAACTATTCTTGAATCAATTGTGATTTTTTGATTAATTAGAGATCATGATGTACTACTAGGTGTCACTCATGATCGTTCCATAATTAATAGTTAATTATGGACGGCCAACATAAATCGGAAATCTACAAGGTCACACGCACTACGAGATTATCCGAGAGACTTAAAACGAGTTTGAAAATTGAATTCTCAAATCGAGAGAGACTAAGTCTGATAGGACCAGACGAAGGGCAAATATGGAAGATATTTTGTCGGAATGAAAGGTGGATCAGTCACGTCTTTTGTAGACAAGTTAGATATTCTTTGGTTTAATTATAAACTAAATTGGTTTGATTTTAATTTTTAAAAAAAGGCTTCGTTATTGAACCAGGTGATTTTGTTTTGAACCAACTTGGTTTGGTCTTGAACCAAACTTAAGGTTAATGGATATGGGTTTAAATTTGATCCAAACTCGATAAGAGAACATATATAAAGATAGAGGATAGAGAGGAAGAATTAAGTAATTCAATTAAAACCTAGGTTAGGGTTTTTTGGAATAATGTATTCTCTCTCTCCCTTCTCTTCTCCACCGTCAACAAAAAGAAAAGGGAAACCCTTTTTCTTTTGATGTTGCGATGTCGTCGGGCTCCTCCACCTGTTGCCCCTCCTCCAGACAAACGCTCACTGTCGGCTGGCCCCAACCCTAGCATGAAGTTGTTGCCCAAGGATGCCCACGGTCGGTAATCATCAAGCCGTCGAACAACAAAGTGTTGTTGTCCGTGTAGTTGTGCCACTGCAGCAAACCAAAAGAGCCGCTCCTTTTGTGTCACCGTCGGCTAGCTCTAGCACTGGCGTGAAGTTGCTGCCCAAGGACACCACCGTCGCACCTACAGCAAAGGTTGCTGCCCCTCTCCTGCGCCAACAGCAAAGCTGCTGCCCAGAGCTTGGTGTTCCAGCCTAACCTTCTGCCCAGAATTGATGCTCTGGCCAAGTACTGCTCCGCCAGCAACATGACGTCATTTTCCAACCATCGGCAGCAAAGGTCGCTGTTTCTGTAGCCGACAGCAGGGGTTGCTGTGTTTCAGCCATGTTCCGGCGTCCGAGGTTTTGTTTTGGCAAGCAAGTGTTGTTGTTGGAACTCCACCACTGCCGGAACTCCGTTGTTGCCCAAGCTGCTGCCCGTCTCCACTGGACAACAACTTTGTGAAAGTTGCTTGCCGGTATTTTTGTGTCGTCGAGTTGCTTCGGCCATCGGATATGAATAGAGCCAAAATCCTTCTCTCAGATTGCTTTGTCTTCCACCTTCGGCTAGTACTGAAGCGAAGACACGACTCGTGACTTAGCGAAGTCGGCTCAAAGATAACTCGGCATGGATACGAGTAGAGGCAATCCTCATTAAGGTTGGTTGTTGATTTCAGAAGAGGATAGCTTCGCAAGGCTAGCAAATGCTCTCTACAAGGTTCGATAACGAACTCACAGGTATGACTATATTAAATAGTTTAATTTAATTTTTATAAAATTTTATATTGCGGTTATGTCTAGCATTGTTGTATCTTGCATGTGTGTGATGTGTATTATAATAAATTAGATTTATTATTTGTCTTCCACTGCACATTTGTAAAACGTGTTCAACGCACACATCCGCATCGGGCTCCCCAATAGGAACCTATATTTTGATGTATAATAAATTTAATGTTAGGTTGTTTGTAAATCTAATGTGTGTATCAAGTGTGAAGGTGTAAGTAATTTGACAAAAGAAGTCTTGGTAGGTCAGGTGAAAGGATGATAGTTGTTGTCATTATGATGAGCTTGCGATGATGATGCCTTGGAGGGACCATGTTGTAGGACCGAAATAGACGAGAGAAGGGGGTGAATCTCGCGTGTTTAAAAAACTTTTCTTTTCATTTCCTAAAAACAAAGTCTTAGCGGAATAAAGAAAAACACAAAGATGCAATTCTTTTTTTATTAGGTTTGTAGTCCAACGACTACTACTCCAAGGCACGCGATCCTTGATCAATTCAATTAAGCAATCAACTAAATTTCTCCTCTCCAGAAACTTTCAAAGGAGGAAAACCATAAAAAATATGAGGAAGTTAGTAAAATGCTACTATCCCCTTGAATGTAGATGCA
>JBBUKS010000078.1:3133417-3145775 GCA_038050645.1 Hedychium gardnerianum | reverse complement strand
GTCCATATATGAAGGTCACTGCATAGAAGGTCCCTGTGGCCTTGCATAGTATGGTTGTGTGGATGAGTTGCTCCTCCTTTTGTTTGATGTCTAGTGTGATGAGGTGTGGGTCCCAAATTAATAGCATCCTACTCCTCCCATTTGCCCCCATCTGTTGTTCCATGTTCCATTGCCCAAAAATATTTGCTCTTAGTTGTTGGAATTTCTGTAATGTCAAGTTGGGCTCCATGATGCATAAAACACTGAGCTTCCCTTTCAAAAGGAGGTCCTTGACCCCTCTTTACTTGAGGCCTGTGTTGAGACCTCTAATGTTCCATGAGCCAATCTTCATGTGGGCAAAGGCCCTTTAATAGTAATTTTGCCCTTCCTCTCCTTCCTCCTTCTAGTCTCCTGTGTCTTCTTCCCTCCCTGGCCATCTAGGCTTCCTGTTTCCCCAGTAGAATGTAGGTGATGGTACCATATGTCTGCAGCAAGTCCTACTATGAAGGGGATGGTTATCCCTTTTCCTTTGTCATTGCCTTTATCAGTTTGGATCCCTAAGGGGTCATCTATCTCTCTACCTGATTCAGAGAAGTATTTTTGCAAGTTCTTAGCTGAGTGTTGTTTGGTACGGGAGTTCAGTTGTTTCCATTTTGTCCTAGCCCTAGTTTGGATTTTGTATGAGCTACTTCCCCTTATCCATGAATGTGGTTGCATTTTGGGGCTGATCTTGCTCTTCTCTTCCTTTTGTTTTCTCTTGATGGCTGCTGCTGCCCTTGTTTTCCTAGACTGGGAGGGTAGTGTTAGCTGCTTTCCCTCATTTCCTTCTGCCTCTGAGCCTGTTCCTGAATATGTATCATAAGTCCAATCTGGTTCTGCACTTGGTTCTGTGGAGGACTGCCTAAAATCTGTTTCTTTATTCTGTTCAGAATTCTCCTGTTCCTGATCAGTGTTGGACTCATAATATGAAGTTCCAGTGGTTTGTGAAGGTGCTGCTTTGTTGTTTAGTGATCTTGCCTCTGCCTGATCCATGCAGAATTTCCCATCAGAAGCTGCTTCTGCACGTCCATAAAGTGTAGTTTCATCAGATGCACATCCACAATTCCCAGTAGTTGTAGAATCAGCATGTGCAGGTGACACTATTGCAGTTTCATCAGAGGCAACAGTGTCAGCATGTGACCAGTCAGCAGGTTCAGGTTGTGCAGGTGCAGTCCCAGCTGGTGCAGTGCCAGCATGTGTACAGTCAGCTTTTTCCCTAGGTGCAGCATGTGTAGGTGCACATTCAGCATGTGCAGTTTGAGTAGGCCCAGCAGTTCCAGCATGTGCACAGTCAGCAGTTTCCCTAGGTGCAGTATGTGCAGGGTCAGCAGTTTCAGGCTGTGCAGGTACAGTCTCAGCTGGTGTAGTGTCAGCATGTGCAGTTTGAGTAGGTTTAAGTATTGCTGGTGTAGTTCCAGCAGTTGCAGGCCTATCAGATGCAGCTCCATCAGCAGTAACTCCATCAGTTCCAGTAGTTGTGGTCTCAGCAGGTGCAGTCTTAGCTGGTGTAGAGTCAGCAGATTCATCAGGAGCAGTTCCAGCAGGTGCAGGTGCAGCATTTGCAGGTCTATCAGATGTAGCTCCATCAATTCCAGTAGCAGTAGGTGTAGTTTCAGCAGGCTCAGTCCCAGCTGGTGCAGTGCCAACAATTTCAGGTCTATCAAATTTAGTAGTTGCATGTTCAGCAATTGCAGGTATAGATTCTATAAGGGTGAGCTCTATCAATCCTGATCTCTTTCCTTTGATAGTCCCTTTTCCTGATATCATTGTATCCCCCAGGTGCCTTGATTGCTGTTTTGGCACATTGTCTGTTGGCACATTAGGTGCTGTAGTTGGGGGCTGTGATGGAGTGTTTTGTGGTAGCATTATTTCCTTCCTTTGGTGGGTTTCTTGTGATGTTATAATTGCTGCTAATCTGCTTAGTTTCCTTGAGTCTGTAAGTGCAGAAGTAAATCCTGTTGTGGCCATTCTAGGCTGCAGTTCAGTTGATGTACTGCTCATTTTTGGTATCTGTGTGGGCATTAGTGTGTAGGCTGTTTGTACATCCCTGTTCAAGGTTACTGCCTGACCTGTTGTGCCTAAAGTTGATGTAATGTTCAATTTTGGTACAGACCCTGGGTTCAACACTGATTCTGTAACTGCCTTCAAGGGTGAAAACTGGGGTGATCCTGCTGCTGTTGTGCCACTCCTTATCCCTGCCTGGTCTCCAGTTGGTGTTCCAGCAGATGGATGATACACTTTCCTGGCATTCTCTGTGCCTGATGAGTTCTGAGGAGCATCCAAACCAGCAGTTGACACTATGTGGCACAAGACTGGGTCTGATATACATCCACCCCCTGATAAGTTGTAAGTGGACTCAGCAGTTGTAAGTGGACTTGTGATTAGCTTTAGGTCTGATCTTCGTGTAGGTGCAGGTGTTTCTGAATTTAATTGGATTGTCCTTGCCGTGCCATTCCCTGATAACAGTGGGTGACTGACTCTGCACACATATGGTCCAGAATCTGTCACTACACCATCAGTGCCAACTTGAAGGTGGATTTCCAAAGGTGCTTGGCTTGATGTAGCAGCTGACCTGGAGGTGTTAGGTCCTGCCATCGAGGCTATGTTTGAATCTGAATAGTGATCAGACCTAAGTGCAGCAGGCCCAGTTTCTGATACTGCATGTTCCCAAAACTGTATATCTGATACACTGTCTGATACATTCTGATTTAAGTCTGTCAGTCCTCCTAGCCCCCCATCTGCATCCGAGAGTCCATGTATGATGCAGCTGGCTACCTGATAGTGATTGGGTTGGTCCCTATTGAGCTCTGAGCTTCTCTCTGCATTGGAGGGTAGTTCTGCAGTTGCAGCCCCAACACCACTGACAGGGGTTGTCTTCCCTGGGTTTGCCTGACCGTAATGTTGGTGGAGGGTTTGTTTGCCCTTCTCCCTATCTATTAGTTGCTTGCCAATGGATACGAGTGTGTCCCCTAGTGCTTCTTGCGGTGATGATACAGTGCCAGACTCCAATGGAACAGTTCCCTCAGTTACCAACTGATGTTCAGAAATAAGCTCCTCTGCTTCTGGAATTGCGTTCATGGCTTGTGTCTGATGTTCAGAAATAAACTCCACCCCTACAGTTGTGTTCTTGCTGTTGACTGCGCTTACTTCCCCAGAGCATGTGTTCAGTTCTGAACCTGACTCTATCGCCTGCATAGGGTTGTTGCGTTGAGGTTGGGTGTTATGTACAGCAGTTGCCTCTGAGTTTGTCGCATCCGTTCCAGTACCCGGCCGGCCAGCTAATACTGCAAATCGATTTCCTACGACTGGACTCGTTCCAGGAACTGCGTGTGCTGTCGTTGCCCTTCCCTGCATGCCAGGGGGGGCTTGCGTCTCTTCACCAGTCCTTGTTGGCGGCCTTCCTTGCGTTTGAAATGGCCCGACAGGGCACTGGGAATGATAGTGACCAAGCATCCTGTAGATGGAGCACAGTCTAAATGCAGATTCAAACTTTAGTTGCAGATCCTCCCTTTGCCCCTCAGGCAGGGTGACTGTGACGCTGGTAGGGAGCTTCTCCGTGACGTCCATTTCAATTAAAACATGGGCAAAGTTAACCCGCTCGCGCTTCTTGGTGAACAGGTCAGTGTACAGAGGCTTCCCGATTGCTGACGCCACTTTGCTCAGCCCTGAGATAGACCAAAACTCCATGGGCAGCCCATATATTTGCACCCACAATGGCATTCGGTTCTGGATTTCCTTCCTAAAGGTAAACCTCGTGGGCATCATCTTTAGATACAGTGGGCTGCCGTAGGTGATATACGGACCTCCTTTCAGTACTGCATCACAATCCTCTTTGGTGTTAAACTTGAACACCAGCCACGTAGAATTGTGTGTCATCATCTTGTGCGGTGTTTTCCAATTGTTCTTCAAGCTTATGAGTGCCTTCCATCCCGGGAACCTGCCTAGAAACCTTCCAACAAGGCAGTGCCCCATGATGTCCTCAAGCGGTTCCTGATCCTCTGGTGCGAGTGTGGGTTCATCTTCCCCTGCCCGGCGGCTGATTTGGTGCAGTGCCGTGTCCTCTGAACAGGCTCTGTTCTTGGTGAATAGGTCTACCCATCTGCGAGTTGATGGCCCTGGCTGAGCTCGTCCTTGGCGTTGGGGAGTGGCGGTCGTCTTCGTTTGTGTCTGCTCTGGTGTGCCTGATCCATGCTGCGTTAGGAGGGGTCCTCCTGACCATTCTCCCTGCCTCCCCAGTACCGGTCTCTGTGGTTCTTGCCGTGCTTGAGGATTCCCTTGGTTTGGCAGCTGGCCCTCTGATTGTTGGCTTGGTTGCTCCGATATCGTTGGCCTGGTCTGTTGCCTGTCTGTTCGCGCCTGGTTAGCAGGGATGTGTGAGGCAGCCAGTTCCTGTAGCTCCCGCCTTTGTGTGGCATGCGCGGAGGCGGTCCCAGTTTCGAATGGGAGGCCCAGGCCATATGGGAGAGGTCGCCATTTCCGGCGAGCCTCCACCGGTGCGTATCTGTGCATGATCAGAGAAGGAAGACGATGAATAGTTCTAGGTTAGAGTTGACCTCACGTCGTTCGCCGGATCTGGAGTTCGCGATTAATCCTGCCGTTGGCGCCACCTCAGCATAACTTGACAGGCCATCTCAGCAGAAGTTGACCAGATTTCCCAGTCAGCATCTTGCGTCGTCGTCCAAGTCCACCGCGAAAGGTTCGCAGCTCAATTTCGTGGCCGTTGGATTCCTGGACTACGTTTAAGGATATCCTGACCGTTCCCTCTGACTTAAGTCTAATGGTTACTGGATCTCAACTTTGCGCTTCACCCACTAGCCCGGAACCCGATCCATAGCTTTGAATTCAAAAAACCCCTCACCTACCGGCCTGGGGAAACGTGGTGCCACGCTGGCAGGTCTTTGGCACCTTATTGGTCCCTGGCGTTACGGGTGGTCATTGCCTGTCGTTGACAACGGTCGCCTGCGCTGTAGCTCCTCCACCCTCGTCCTCAGCTCCGGCATCATTGTTCACAGCTCTACACTCTACTATCCTCCCGCAGCATTCCTCGGTATACACTGGGGTTCGTTTTCTTCCCTCTCCGTACTAGGCCTTGCGAAAATCCAGGGGGAACTGGGTGTAGGGTTCCCCTCCTGGCTGCCACCTGTGTCTCCCGGCGTCGCTACTGGTGTTGAGGAGCCATGTTTCACAGATTGCCACCCTATATCTCAGTTTGGGTCTCCGACCGTGCGGATGTCCATGTTCTAGCGATGCTTCCAAACCGACTAGCCTTCCTGCTTTGCTCGCCCTTCTCCGGCAGCTTCAAGTTCCTGCAACAGTGCTGGACGTTGTTCTCCCCTCCCTGGTCCTCCTAGATTCTGTGAATGGTGGTCCGTTGCCAGAGATGTTGAGGAATGGCCGGAGAATGTGGTGGTTGAAAGATGGCCGGAAATGAGGAATGAGAGATGGCCGGGAAATGCCTTGCTTCCCTGTTTCTCTCTCTTCCGCCCTGTTTCTCTCTCTTCTGCTTTCCTTTACCACTCCCTATTCTTTCTCCTCCTCCTTGATTCTATGCGTGGTGGTTCACTTCCGGAGACGGTGAAGGATGGCCGGAGAACATGGTGGCTGAGAGATGGCCGGAGATGGTGGATTAGAGATGGCCGGAAGATGTGTTGTTGCTCTGTTTCTCTCTCTTCCGCCCACTGTTTCTCTCTCTTCCGCCCTTCTCACACCTTCTGCTCCTCCTTGCGTCTGTGGATGGTGGTCCGTTGCCGGAGATGGTGGGGGATGGTCGAAGATGGTGGAGGAGATGGTGGAAGTGGATGGCCGGAGATGGATGGCCGGAAACAGAGATTGCACTCAGTTTCTCTCTCTTCCGCCCTCAAATCGCCCTCCTTTTTCTGCTCCTTCCTAGCTAGCTAGCATTCATGATTCCTATGCTCCTCCTTGATTCTATGGATGGTGGTTCGGCGTCGGAGATGGTGGAGGGTGGCCGGAGGCGGTGGAGGAGATGGTGGAGGAGATGGTGGAGGGTCGCCGGAGATGGATGGCCGGAATCCGAGAAGTTCGCACTTTCTCTCTCTTCCGCCCTCAATTCGCCTCTCCCCCACAGCTCTGCATGTGTCTTCTCTAAACTCTTTGATCATGATCTCATGGTTAGAGTGTTGCTGTCGAAATTTTTCATTTTCTTTAGATTGGGTTTCTATAAATTGCTCCATCATCGTCTCCATACTAGAATTTTGTGGTTGTTGTTGAAATTCAGAATGTTGACCATAACCCCCTTAATTCTAAAATGGACCTTGATTTGATCGATAAGAAACATTTGGATGGTTTTGCCATCCAGGATTGTATGTGCTAGAATAAGGGTTGTTCGTCCATGAATTGAAGTTGTTAATTGCATCCACATGTTTGACACGGCCACCTTGCATGGTTGTTAAAACTGAGCAATTTTCTCTAGAGTGTCCCGAAATTCCACAAATCTCACAAGACAAATTAATGGCATTTACTAGGCTTACACTCAATGAATCTAAATGCTTGCTCATAGCATCCAATCTTGCAGCCATAAAATTCACAGAATTTGCCAAATGCATCCCCGGAGTTTTCATAGGAACACTTCTTTCAGTAGCCCATTCATGATGATTGAATACTACACTCTCTATAATATCTTCGGCTTCTTCTAATATTTTGTTCATCAGAACTCCTCAATAACTGAGTCAAGTCAAACCTTAGCAGCATAAGAAATCTCGTTATAGAATGTATGAATGATCATCCATCTTTCAAGCCCATGGTGTGGGCACTGTTGCAATAGACTCTTATATCGATCTCATGACTCAAACAATAATAAACTATCCTTTTGCATGAAATTGGTTATAAGATGTCGCATATGAGCGGTCTTGCTAGGAGGGAAATACTTGTTTAGAAATCTCAATTCACATTAATCCCAAGTTGCTATACTTTCAGTAGGAAGTGATGATTGCCAAATCTTAGCTTTGTCCCTTAATGAAAATGGGAATAGCATCAGCAAAAGCCCCATTTAGCTTTAAAGTTGCACAATTCTCTAAAAAAAATTCCAAATGCAGATTTGTGTCTTCCACGGGTGCTCCACTAAATTGGCATTGTTGTACCATACGTATTAAGGCTGGCTTAAGCTCAAAGTTATTTGCCTTGATGGTTGGCCTGATAATGCTTGATCTTAATCCCTTCAAACTTGGTGTTGCATAGTCTCCAAGCAATTGGTTGTTATTGTTTGCTGTGATAAGGTTTAGGGGTGTCTGATTTTGATCCATTGCTCTTTGTTCAATTAGTCTTCGATGAAAAGTATGATCAATCTCTGAGTCAAATGGCAATAAATCCCCTGACCTTGTGGTACTTTGCATGAAATGAACTGATCACCTGAAATGGAAAGCAAAAGAAACAATGCTAAGAAAAATGTAAACAAATGCAAATAAAATTGTGAAGTAAAATAGTCTAATACAATCAATTTGTAATTCAACTAATATTAACCAAAACTAATCCCCAGCAACAGAGCAAAAAATTTGATGTGTGTCAATCCGCAAGTACAAGGAATGTCATCAAGTAATAAAAATATCAATCCACAGGGATTGGTGGCTAAGTACTAGTCTACCAAACAAATGCAATTATCTAAACTAATCATGGGTTTGAGAGGTGCAACAACAAGAGATCAAGGAGAAGAAATTAGAGAATAAGGTGAGGAAAGAGGATTGAGCTAGATGAGAAAGAGGACAGAAGAGTGATCCGAGAGAATTTGATGGGAAATGCAATTCTAGGACTTCGGTCTCACCTCAATGATTATAAACACCTAATCTATGTTTGGTTTCCTATCATCAATGGTTATTCATGTAGGGACTATCTTATGGTATATGATGTGAACTTCTGGGACTACACTGGTGTATCCGTTCTAATTCATCGTCTACTTTCAGAGTGACAGGGCTGAGAGATTACTTTCTTAAGGAGATCCCTATCACATGATCTCACAACCCCCGAATTGTCTTCTCTTACTACGTGGTAATGAATTGGAATAGATTCATTAGGATCTATGATAGCCTATTACTCCTTGTGGCATACCGATCTACTCTCGTAAGCGACTCTCCATATCTCAAGTTTCTACGGGTCAGAGGATTGGGTTCTCCTCTCGCTTCGTCCCCACACCTCATGGGATATGAATCTTATTCTTTTGGCATCAAGATCATGTGTACATAGTAGGCTCGGACCACAAATACACATATCATTGAATAAAAAACATTCAAACTAATAGATTCTCAAAGTAGTGTTTACATATCAAAAGGGTTAATCCCTAATCCTAGAATCAAGAGTCTACTCCATAAATTTGGAGTTACAACCAGAGAATATCATTAAGACAAGTTGTAATCAAGACAAATTCATAAATGAGAAGAAAAGCTTAGTCTTGATATGAAGGATCGTCTCCGAATGCTTTCTCATCTGAAATCTAGGCGTGAAGGTGTCAAAAATCCCTTGAATCCACTCTCTGAAGTCTTTGTGGGGCCCTTGGGTGGCTCCCAATCGAGACCCCCTTCTTTGAGATCCAATCCAGCTTTTATATATGATTTATAGATGCTCGACACGACCCATGCCTGTTGGCATGGGCTGCCCATGTCAGGCATTGTGGCTACTGGCGAGCGGCGACACGGCCAACCCATGGTGAATACTGGAGAGGTCCTAAGTTCGAGCACAACCATGCCGACTGGCATGGGTGGCCTATGGTGAACACTGGAGGAGTTTTGGATTTCCGGCATGGTCATACCAGCTGGCATGGGCGGCTCGTGATGTGTGTTGGAGAAGCATCGGGAATCTAGCACGGCCCGCCTGTGGTATGCACTGGGAAGGTATAGAAGTTTGGCATGGCCACTCCAGGATGGTCACGGCCATGGCCACGGCCGTGGCAGCTAGGATGCTCTTGAGAATTGGTTTTCACATTCCATTTTCACTCCTTTTAACACCCTATCAAAGAAAATAAACAAGAGCATATCTCTGAACTAGAATAATATCAAAATGAAGCACAGATAGATGAAAACATGAGATATATGTATATAAAATGGGATAGGATGTGTGTTAAACTACAATAAAAACCCTATATCAAATGCACACATCAGTGGCCGAAAAGGGCTAGTAGCATCGGTGGTTGGCTAGAGGTGCTCCAGCAGCTTAGAAGGGGGGCGACGACTCCTCTTAGGTGGCGGCGGCAAGGAGGGGAGAAGAGGGGATTCAAAAACCTAACAACTAGGTTTTTAATCCAAGAGTTCTATTTCTCTCCTCATGGAAGGGATATTTATATACCTCTTAATAATGACTTGGGAACAAGTCTTCTGCCAAACCCAAAGCCCAATAGCAACCTGATCCACTACCTTTAAGCCTTAAGTTTGGTTCAAGACCAAACCATATTGGTTCAAAACCAAACCAATTTGGTTCTTAATTAAACCAAAGGGGTCCAATTCATGTTCAAAAGATGTAGCTCATCCACGCTTTCATCCCGACAAATATCTTTCCATATTTTTCCTTTGTCTGGTTCAACCAGACTTAATTTATCTCGATCTCAATATCCAATTCTCAAACTCGTTTTAATTCTTTCGGATATACTCGTAGTGCTTGTGACCCAATAGGTTCCCAATTTATGTTGACTGTCCATAATTAACCATTAATTATGGATCGATCATGAGTGACACCTAGTAGTACATCATGATTCCCAATTAACTGAAAAATCACAGTTGATTCAAGAAAAATTCTGAACCCTTCAACAACTATAGTTATTCGTGCGTTTGTTCCTTTCACTCATTTTATACCCTCTTGGTTCAGGACATGGTCTATGTGTGAGTCCCCACTAGGCTGACTACGTCACACCTATCCCAAGTAGTAGATCTTTGTCCTGTGGATTCGAAATTACTCAAACATTTGTCCAAGAAGACCATCTTCTTGACGTGTTTCTACTTTGTCCAAAGATTTACGAGTAATAATCCTAACAAGTGTCCATAGAGTATACGTCTCGTTATCAAAAGGAGTGGTGAATCCTCTGTGGGATATTCAAACACTTTCGGACATCTTGACTTATACCTAATCATCTCATATTCACACCTCTGAGGAGATGCTCGCTTAAGATGTCAAAGCATACGTCTCCATGACCAAGATGATTTGAATACCTCAAGTCTAAGGAAACTTGCACTCGAACTACAGTGAGATCTTCATTGATATGTATAGAACCACATGAAGTCTCATAACAAATCACATCCAATGAACTAGTTACTCTTAACCAACATCCATATATTAACTCTCAACATCCCAATATTTCCAACCAGTTAGGATCGGGTGATTGGTTAAACCAAGGAGTCTAACATACGTTAGTCTTATAGAATCTATGATGTCTAGTCTCATCAATTCATTGACTAGGGAATATTTCAATACATACATAATTATACATGAAGAGATACCTACTAATTGTGATTCAATCACAATTTCTCTCATGTTATGCATTGTATTGTGGACTTCATTAATTGAGTTTAAGATTCAATCAGATACACAGAGAATGTACAATCAAATAGTGATTTTTTATCCAATAAATAGTACATTATCTAAGGCGATTACCTTAGGACACTCTCAAATATAACAATTCAAGTGTAGAGCTCTACAAGCTACACTATGGTTTGATTGCACTACGTATAGGCACAAGCCTAAATAACCGACATGGTTCTAATAGAATACTTGATATCTTACACTACGGTATGGTCTTACCAACGTATAGGAATGAACCTAAAAAACTGACATAGTTATGGTAGGATACTCGATATCCTACACTACGGTATGATCTTACCAACGTATAGATACGAGCCTAAATAACCAATACGGGTTTAGTAAGATACTCAATATCCTACACTACGGTATGGTATTACCAACGTATAGGCATGAGCCAGAATAACAATAAGGGGCTTAGTAGGATATTCGGCATCCTATACTATGGTATGATCTTACTAATGCATAGGCACAAGCCTAATAGCTAGCAAGGCCTAGTCGAATCCTCTACATGATGTGATGTATAAATTGCAAGTGTACGATTCTGTCGTCAAGTAATAAAAAATAGAATCCATAGGGAATGGTGGTTAAGTACTAGTATACTAAATACATGAAATTGTCTAGACTAATCATGGGTTTGGATTGTGAAAGAGCAAAGGATCTAAAGGGAGAAATCAGAGAATTCTGTGAAGAGAGAGAAAATTTAGCTAGATGAGAGGAAGGAAGGAAAGAGAGTGATCCAAGAGAAATTTATGGGAAAAACTATTCTAAGACTTTGGTTTCACCTAAATAATTGTAAATACTTAATCTATGTTTGGTTTTCTATCCTCAATGAGTATTTATGTAGGTAGACTATCCTATGATATCTTATGTGAACTTTTGAAACTACACTGGTGTATCCATACCAATTCGTTGTCTACTTTCAGAGCGGTAGAGCTGAGGAATTACTTTCTTAAGGATATTACTGTCACATGATCCTACAATTCTTGAGTTACCTTCTCTTACTGTGTGGCTACGAATTAGAACTGATCCATTAAGATCTATGATAGCTTATGACTCCTCGTGGCATACCGATCTACTTTCGTAGGCGACTCTCCATGTCTCGGGTTTCTACGGGTCGGAGGATTAAGTTCTCCTTTCGGTTCATCCCCAAATCCTCGTGGGATATGAATCTTGTGCTTTTGGCATCAAGATTGTGTTCAATTAGTAGATACGGACCATAAACACACATATCATTGAAAAAGAAACAATTCAAACTCTATAGATTAAACAATTAGTGTCTATATATCAAATGGGCTACTCCCTAATCTTAAAATCAAGATTCTACTCCATGAATTTGGAGTTATAATAAGAAATCATCAAGTAAGCAAGTTGCAATCAAGATAATTCAGAAAAGATGAAGAAAAACTTAGTCTTGATGTAATGGATCGTCTCCAATTGCTCTTCGATTTGAAATTTGGGCATTGAGGCTTCATAATCTCCTTGAATCCACTCTCCAAAGTCTTCTTGGGGCCCTTAGATGGCACCCAATTGAGATCCCCTCCTCAGATTTGAAATTCCCCTTTTATATTGAAGTTCAAGTGCCCGACACGGCTATGCCTGCCGGCACGCCCCCCGGGTGTCGAGCGCTGTGGCTGCTGGCAGGAGGCGGCATGGGCCGTGCCGACTAGCACGACCCGCCCGTGGCGAAAATCAGGAAGCTTTACAAGTTTTGCACGACCCGTGCTGGCTGACACGGGTCCCCCGTGGCGCTCGCTAGAAAATATGAGAAATTGGGCACAACCCATGCTGGCTAGCATGGGCTGCACGTGGTGAGCTCTAAGGC
>JBBUKS010000078.1:3107504-3133317 GCA_038050645.1 Hedychium gardnerianum | reverse complement strand
CCATGTACACTATGCTTCTGAATGGAAGGAACAAAGCCTCATATAAGTAAAGTCTTCGCTGGTCATCCTGTCATTTTGGGGGGGCATAGTTACTTGCAACAAATAAACCAGCAAATAAATAAAGAAGAATGTTTTAAAAATGGTGCAATTTCAGCAAATATATGATTTCACAATATAATTGCATCAAAATAAAGCAGAGTAATCTAGAGCATTCTTCTGTGCTAATTCAGACAACAATTAGGTGTATACATGTTTGGGGCATAGCTACTGGGACAAATTGTAATATTGTAAAATACAAAAAAAATCTTTTGAAAATTTTCACACGATATAATTGATATATTGGTAGAGGGAGGCAACCTAGGTTATTTTATCAATCTTCTCTCATAACATAAAATATCATAGATGAACTCTGGAACCCCTTCTCTCTCGCTCTGGTTTCCATCACTTGCTCCTAAAAAGACAATGTGTCACCTTCACTAGTGTAGTGTCTTCTTAATAGTTGACCAATTGTCGATGATTGAATTGCAATCATAGCTCGCAATATATCACCCATTCTGCACATGAAAATCAACAATCCAGAGTCAAGCCTCAATATGTCAAACCCCTCCTTAAGGATAGCTCCATCTCAGTCCCCCAACGCTGTCCCTTCACACAAGACAAGTTTCTTCTCTGAATATCTGAAAGACTTGACTGATCCTCTGCCATCCATGCAATGCTAGGTGAGATATCTACAATCCCATGGGTAGCAAGTAACAAAGTTCTCCCTACTTCAGCACTTGCAAGTCTATTATGTCTTCTCATTCCTTCAAAGCGAAGAAATTTGTGAAGAAGGCACAATAAGATTCGCCTATAATCTATATGTTCGTGTGAGCTGGCTGCGATTGGAATATGGTGTAACCATGTGGCATTAGTGATGGCTGAGAGGTTTTGCATGAATGCATGGAAATTGCAACTTGATTTTACATGCCCCTACCGGATCCCTTTTCAGTGAAGAAGAAAAGAAAGAAATTGATTCTTGGCAAAGATAGGCCTTCTCAAGCTAGGAGTCTCTCTCTTTCCTAACCCACAGAGAAAGTTCATCTCCCATAACTAAACAAAAGGTTTTGCACATAAATCAATAAAGGAAGAATATGCTCTTGTTGCAATTTAATCCGTAACTGCTACTATTGAGTCTACTCTGGGACGCCTAGAAAAGAGCTTAAACTAGCTTGGTAATACCCATCTGTTCTTTCACAAAACCAACCATGAGGATGCTTGCAAAATCCTTGCGGCAGTGTTTTCTTGCCGTCTTCCGCCTCAAACCTACACTTTCTCCTCTTTGTAGAAGGGTAATTGTAAGAACATCTCCTAAAGTCATCGCTTTCATTGTGAGACCTTGTCACAAGAATCTTGGTTTTATGGAAGAATTACTTAGTCTAAGTAAATTTCTTAGGATGGTTTCTTAGCAGTAAGGCCTTTACTATCATTATCCTATTTGACAAGCATTTACATTTACTTTAGTGCACCTTCCTAGTTCATGACACCTACTACTAGTGTTATGAGTCATCAGCTACGAATAGGGCCATAGTTCCACATGGAGTGCCTTTAAGTGTAAAATTATGTGTTGAGTCATATATATACCATTCCAAAATCCTCTTACAATAAGATCAATACAATATTATTTCCACTGAGATATTTCTCAAGTAAGCCTAACCATAATAAAGGGCTATAATACCATGTTAATTTTGGAGAAATGAGATATTCCATTGACTTCAACATGATATAGTGGCTACAAGGTACATATAGGACTCAACTTGAATTGATGAATTCTGAGCTTAAAATATCTAATGTGGACACATGACTCACAATCCTAATACTCTTAACATACTTGATATACTTGAAGAAACTGGTATATTATGTGAAATATGGCATATTGGTTAGTAATTATCTTCGAGTTACTAGATTTGATATCTCATTTATTATGAGTATGGTTAGTCAATTTCATGAGTCTCCATATCAAGGTCATTATGAGGCAACTTCAAAGCTTATTTGGCATTTCATGGCTGTCTCAGGCAAAGGTCTATTGTATCATGATTGAGGACATTTTCAGATTACAAATTGTGTTGCAACAAATTTAGTTGCTCGTGGACATATAGATGACCCACATCAACTCATTGTGTTCTGATGGAATCCAATACCTTGGAAAAGCAGAATTTAGTGGCTAAATTAAGTTCAGAGGCAGAGTAGAAAGAATGGCACTCACCATATGTGAGCTTTTATACTTGAACAACTTATCACTGGCCTAAATTTTGGTCCTTCTGAAATAATGAATCAATATTGTGATAGTTAAGTTTACATGCACATTACTATTTCATGAGATGAAAAGGTACAGAGGTAGATTGTCGATTTACAGAGAGAAAATACAATCTGAGAATAGTACATCTTTGTTAGTTCTGACAATCAAACTTGTTAGCTAAGCCTTGAGGACCCTAAAATTGGATACGTTAGTAATAAGTTAGGGCTCTGTTACATCTTTTAACCAATTTGAAGGTGAGTGTTGAGGACTAATTGTAAATACAAAGGACCCTTTTAAGTATAGAATTAATACAAAGGTATAGGGGGTACCTAATCTGAGGTACTGTATCAGTTCTTAACCCTCCCTGACATACTTTTTCATGAGCCTCAACGTCTACTTCTACATACATCACTCATGATCTCTCACATATGGAACTATAAGGTCATAAATCAAATTCCCAAATCTGATAAATTGTGTCAAAGAATTCAAATAAAGTGGTAAAAGAAGGAAGCAAAGCAAGTTCTTTTATTTAAAAAAAAAAATCATGCTCTCAAAGAGATCGATGGCTAGCTAATGAAGTTGCCTAGGTTAAATGTTACAAATAATGTGCATGTTTAATGAAAAATTAAGTTACTTCTGGAAAATTCAAGATAATTAACTCACACTAAATATCAAGCAACCAATAGACTGCAGAAGATTCCATGCTGCACCCAAATAAGAAACTGCAACCCTGCAATGTAAGAATACCAGAAAGAATTAACTTGTTTACTAGAAAAAATATATATAAAGAAAATGGTCACAATTTCATTGAAAGTATGAGTTTTCTTGAATAATACAGTAGACAAGATAAAATAGAAATGGTGATTGTTTTGACCGAAATTGATGAAGGAACAAAAGGAAAACAGATTTTAGAGTTGTAGAACCACTGAATTCTTGACAAGATAAAACAGCTGCTCAAAACCTACAAATCCACTAATTGTAGGATTACAATAGCTTTTTAATCAGCCCAGATCTCCATCACCAACTAACCCTCAGTAGCAGTCCTCCAAACTTACTGAACACATTAAAGCTAAGAAAAGTAGGGCAAGCAAACCAAAACACTTCAAATGAAAAAGAAGAATTCACAACAAAGACTCAACCGCCAACTTATGAAAGAGAAAACCAGAAAGTAAAATATCTTTTCAAACTATCTATCAGACTTACTAAGAACCCAGGTTTTAGGGGGGGAAGCAATTTGGATTTTCTTACACGTTGGCATTGAGTTTGAATCTCTCAAAGGAATGCTAAATGAATGAAATATAAGTGGTTATGTTGCAAGATTAGATGAATCCAGGAGTAATGTAAAGCATCTTTCAGCAGAGACCTATCAATTTCTTCATTTACTGCTGGATTCACGTTTGCAGGTAAAGTGAAGACAACGAAAAATAGTTGTAGGTCAACTATGTTCGTAATTGCTGTCACTGGTTGCTTGTCAGACATCATCAGATCAATCTGTGGAGAAACAAAGAAAATAAGTAGTCAAAAGGAATTCAAGGGCGAGTTGAAATCAAAGTGACTTCAAATATAATAGATTGTGCAAGGATAAGCCAACATATGAAAACTAGGAATAAATACGACCTTTGCTGAACATCAAAACAACCATGAAATGGAATCAGTATCATCCAACCAAAAAAAAAACAATGAGAAATTAGCTAGAGCTGAACAGACTGAATCTGACTAAATAGCATAAATTTCTAATGCTAGGAAAAGTGAAATCTTGATTACTGAGGGCCATCCCTGGAAATAAAGCAACCCTTAACATAATCAAAGAAATACCTCGTGACCAATACGTTCTCTGCTAATTTTTTCTGCAATTGCAGCTTTCACTTCACTATCCATAGCAGCTTTCTTTAAGTCTTCATCCAATGAAAATTCAAATCTGGCCCCTGGTGTGTTGATAAGAAAGCTAACTAATGAGAAAACTTGCAACAGTATCTACTATAAAATATTAATGCTTTGCATTTCATATTCTATTCCAAGAATATATATCCATTGCAGTCACCTTAAATTCATCATAGCATGGAATAAGAATATTATACTGTAAAAGGCAAAAAACCAAATTGAAAATCTTACTAGTTTTAGGGGGTTGCATCATATTTCAAATTTTAAAAAATTGCAGTTAGGGTTATTGCTATTGTTCATTTCTAGTAAAATTTCTCTTTCTATATTAGAAAAATCTCTCTAATACGTTCTCTAACCAAAATTTACATAAAAATCAAAAAACCTTTCTAACAAGCCATGTTCGTCATCAGGAGTATAATTTTCTTAAGAAAGAAATAAAAAAAGTTGTTAGGTTCACATAAATTTGTTACCAAAACGAATTGCTCGAAGAACTCGAAGAGGATCATCGAGAAAAGTAGCCTTTGGAGGCAATGGAGTCACAACATATCCATTCCTCAAGTCTTGAACACCTGAACAAAGTATCCTGTTAATCAGGCTTGGAAAGATTTCAGATGAACAATGAAAATTATTGCATAAATTCTAAGGAAAAAGTCAGAAGGACCTCTTCCAGTCAAATCTTCTACAGAGTTGGTGTTGATATTGTAGAATAAACTGCCAAAGAGAAACAAATAAACATTATAATGTAGTAAAAACAAAAAAAAAAGTAATATTTTGCATAAGTGGTAACCACTTTGTGCATGTTATTATGTTAGGAATTCTTGGAAAATCTTTTTGTATACAACTCAATTGCATAGTCAAGCTAATAGTTCCAGGAACATTCTACATGGAGCTTCAGACACAAGGAGAAAAGAGTGCAACATTGGTTCATTGAGTCAATATACAGGGATTTCTCTACGAGTTCTAAGAAAATATAAAGAACATAATGGACATTGGTATTGGAGTATTGTGATACATCACAAAACGTGTTCATATGATTAAAAGGCATGAGAAATATTTGACAATACCTGTTTATTGTTAGATCCCTCCTATAGGCATCTTCTCTAGCAGTACCGAATTTCTGTAAAAAGTTAATAATTAAGAATGATGTAACAGTTTATCAATCATAATACCAAAATGCTTAATCATGACTTAAATTCACATGATGAATATATTTTCTCAAAGATTAGCTAATAAAAGAAGATAGGCTTTTGGGATCAGATGGAGATGTCCCTGTTAACTCTTTAGTTCACTAGACATTCTGCCCACCTAAAAGATTAGCAATAGAATAGTTGCATTCAACCCAACCAAAAAGATTACCTATCTTCCATCATTCATTAACACCCGACCTACCATAGTAGTTTAAAGTTTGAACCTACTATTGCCACTGCTACTTCTGCATCACCTACCTTGAGGTGTCATTCTGCAGTTATATTCAATCTGAAATTAGCTGAGCTGAACATGACCATAAGGATTCTATTACTGACACCAACCTCGTGGTATGAAAAAATCAAAGTGCAGTTAGTTGGAGCTTCTGGGCAAAAGATTGGTTGGATTGAATTTCTGTAAGAGGCGTTTTTGGTCAGACTCACTTTAAGATAGTTGGTCAAAGAACCATTTAGCTGGATGATTGTGTTGGAAAACCAAAAGACTAATTTCATCTGAGATTGGAGCCGCCATGGCTAAAACCAGCATGCAGAGGAGTAATCAGTAGACATGCCAGCTGATGTCAAGGAGTAATCAGGTGATGTAGTTTACACCATGCTAAGAATGGGATAGCAATATCCGCCATTAGTAGGTTAGGAACTTTGGAATCACTAAGAAGAGACACTATAATACAGCCTCATAAATAAATAAAAAATGAAGAAAAAAACATTACTTTCAGTAGAAAAAAGGCAATGTAAATTTGATCTGCAAAACCAATCCGAACCATAAGGTGAAAGAAAAGTTATATTTCCAGCAGAGCATCAATACAGTAAATTTTCATAATGAATCTAAGTGCCTCCAATGAAATTATAGGACATTTTGATATGACCCAAAACCAAAATCAACTCTTCCCATTAACAAAACAAGAGAGTCAAAAAATATTTTACCATCCATATGGGACTTAAAACAGCTAAAATACTTATGTGATTTGAATAGTAAGTTCTTACAATACTACAGAAAATATAGCAGGCGTTAGATACTATACAATAAAAAAATAGTCTGAAGGAACTAAAAGTACCATGGTAGGGATTCGGCTGTTCTCAGCGTAGGTTTCAGATCGCAAGTTAACAAAGTCAACCCAAGTATCGTAAATTCTCATCCTCGCAGTTTCTAGATGTTTAGATTGATCAGGATTGCTGCATAAACATGCATTTCATCAGTATACAAACAAAATGAATCATTTAAATTGAAGGAAATATCCATAAAGCATCACCAAGCCATATTTTTCCTGAGGATGATTATATGAACTTCATCCCTATAAAGCTATATCATTAATCATATTCAAATAAATTAAATTAATTTTTATCATGTTGAATTGTTGACTAATATATTCTTCAGCACTCTCGTACCCCTTACACCTTCCACTCTAATAGATACAACTCTTCGCCCTATATAATATATTTGTCACCTTTAAATATATTCATACCATTACAACCTATTTTACCTCATTTTCCCATTTACCAGAGCTACACCTAATAGTTCCAAATAATATTTTTTATATTATCTTTTTTAATAGAGAAGAATCATTTAGCCGACCCCACCTAGTGGGATATGGCTTGGTTATGGATGTTATCTTTTCTAATAGCTTCACATACATCCACTGTGGCATTCTCATCTCTACTGTATTAACTTTCATACATGTTAACTCCTAACAATCCAACACTAAGACATAAAGACTCCAGAAGCTTCTCTCTATTTCAGTCACTCTTTTTTTTATTCTATTAATTCAATATCTCTTCTTGTTGGATAGGTAATCCTTGCATCTAAACATCCCTTACAGTATTTCATGTCCATTGATCATAACAATCCTAGTGATTAGTTTCTTATTACTAAAATTATATATTATATGCTCAATTGTAGTTCTACAGCTACTTATCTTAAAATTACAATAATCCCTCCTACTGTTCCTTCTAATTCAAATGTAATTAAGGACTCAACTAAACCTTATAACTTATAACATTGAATATTAAATAATAACACAGTCAATTAAAAAATATATTAACAATCTAATAGTTCGAAAGTGATTTCATTAAAATATGATTACTTATTAATTCTATATTAATTTGATATGACAATATTTGTATATTGCATTTCTCTTTTTTTATTTATTTTTCCAGCCAATTCCAACTTCACTGATCAACCAATATTTGGATTTGACGATCAGATCCAATTTTGACAACTATGCTATAATCTAAAACCAAAGAAAGAAAAGATACCACTGGATAACACCTATTCCTTGTTGTTCTTCACCAGTTGACTGAAGAAATTCATTGACCTTCTCACAGAACTCTCGACCCAACATGTTGTCCAGAGCAATATCGATGTCATAACAATCTTTGCCTAACAACTGTTAAGTAAAACAAGGGGAAAAAACATCATTTTTCAGAAAGTTTCCAAGAACCATAGACAGAGAGTAGCAAAGTACTATTAACTTTCCCAAAGATATAAAATTGCATACGGCATCAGTTCATGCCTTAACATACATATTTCGTCTACTTCAGAAAACGAACACTTGAGAATTAAAAGTCAGGGTAAGAAACCAAGCAAGAATTAACACCAAAATATTTTCTTTCCCATTTATTTACTCGTAATGCGGCGAAGAAATCACGACCCGGAACGAACCTTATCACGAACCCACCCGCCAGCGACTCGGAGTTGGGTCTCTAGATTGAAGCGGCCGACAACATCGAGCAGCCGGCGGAAGATCTTCTCTTCCTTCTCTGTGAGAACGATCTTATCCTTCACGGCCACGGAGGAGCACATTCCGCTACCGCCTCGAGCAGTGGCGCCGTTATGCAGCAGACGGAGGCGAAGCCCTAGGGCTCTATTAGGAGAGGGGCGGAGGGGGATTTGGGAAGGCGGAGCGCGGAGAGGCGGGAATCGAAAGAGGCGACAGGCGAATAATCGAGTGGGTTTAAGATGGAGAGCCATCGGAGTTGGCACAGCCGTCGCTTCTCATATACGGTAGGGCAGAGACGGATCTACATGTGGGCTGTCCTGGGCTATAGCCCAGTCCAAAAAATATTTTTGAGGGAGCGGATTCAGAAGAGAGGAAGGAACTTATTGATGAGGCTCTTCCACTTGCCGTCGCTCATCCTGGCCGCCACCGCATCCCACAGCGTCCGGTTCCGCCGTGCCGCCGAGGGGTCGCACTCTAGGTCGGCCCTGATCGCGATGAGGTCCCTTGTCTCCTGCTGTCCCCACTGAGGCAACCGCTCCTCCTTCCCCTCTGCGGCAGCAATGCCCCTCCGCCTTCACCAACGACTACCATTTCCTCCCCCGCGCAATGCTCGTCTGGATCGGGATTTCCGACCGGCATCGCCATTCGTTGCGTGCTTGCCAAAACCCTAATTGCTCAATTCGCCTCGTTCGCGACTCCTCTGGCGTCAGAGAGATCGAAGAAGAGTCAGAAGATTTTGAAAATGGAAGTAATTTCTTTCCAACAAATTTCTAATAAAAAAATTAATTTTTATTGCATAGGTTTGTAAATACCTCTAATTTTATGAAGTTCTTTAAACCATCTTTTGACTTTTGGCTCTTTGCTTTGCTTTTAGTTATATTATGCCTTATTTACTTATGTTCATTGTACACTTCATTAGTTGTCTCAACGGATACAGTTGAAACGATAAATAAATAAAAATTTAACATTGACTTATTTTCTCAATTATATTTATTTATTTCGTGTTAATTTTGGGATGAATTAAAAGATCACTTTGTTTTTTTACCACTTGTACACTTCATTAGTTTCCCGTCTTTATTACAGTTCGTGCACAATTCAAGTTCAACTAAATATTTGAAATCTTTACTAGCTTTCAATAGGCTAAAGTTGCAAGTAATTGATTTAGGACATTATTTCTTTAGTTTAATTTCCGGTTTTTTTTCCCGCAACATCCTTTTGTTTACCTTTCTAAACTTCTAGTGAGATTATGCTGGAGATGATGGTACAAGTTCGTTTCTCTTGATCACATAACATTATTGTTCCATCATCATTGACATCAACTGGTAAATAAAAATTTAGTGTAAATTTACATAGGTCGTGTATGTCACATTTTCGCCTCACGAGATGGATTAATAGCTAATATATAAAGTATTATCATCATGAGATCTAAAGATTATATCTTGGCTAGTAACCAGGTTCATATCCTTTCTTATATATTAGTCATTATTTAGGTTAGTTAGATTAGTCTTCATGATTTACCTCCTCCGTATTAATCTTGAGACGGACTGACGAAAACGTTGAGAGTGAAGGTTTACTTTATTTCTCGTCTTCAGTCAAATGTCAATAGTGGGAAGAACAAATCACCCTAGCAGTTTTCCAGCCATACTAAGAAGCTCCAACTTTTAATTTGTCCAATTTTTTCTGTTCTTCGCCCTAAGTCCAGCAAACAACAAGTAATTTATTCGATAGTAACAGATATTGAATAGTAATTTAGAATATATCGAGGCAGTGAAATCAATATTCGATAGTAACAAATGTTGAATGTCGCCTTTGGAGAAGACGAAAAGCAATCGACTCTATCTACAATGGTGAAGTGAGAAAGAAGAGGAGAGTAAAACGACGCGTCAAAAATAAGTATTCCCATCAACTTTAATTGAAGCCTCCCCCAAATATAATTCCTGGATCCGTCCCTGGGTTCAGGAAACTTCTAGCATCCTCTCTCTCTGTTATTGTGCTCTTTATTGGTGCCGGTATGTAAAGCTTCATGATACTTAGACTCATGCGATTTGATCGCTCCCACTGCTGAAATTCAGCTCTCTGCTCTACAGCGCTAGCACTAGTCAGAGGTGCGGGACGATCATTCCTTAATGCATAGTCTAAGTCCATGCAGCCTAAAACTACGATCACGTATTCTTTCTATTCAGCAAAATTCGAACCAGTTAGTGTAGGGATATTATTTATACTAGCAGTAACAGATTGCACTGAAATTAAAGGAGTGTAAATAATGTAAGTTCAAAATTTAATTAAAGCCAAGAATATGTATAAGTAAAACATAAGATTATGCAAATCTCTTTATGAGATACCAAGTACAACATAATGTGTCTTTCTTTGGGCCGACATATTATTTGTTAGCGGTACTCTCTGATATAACTCAAACTTTAATTGGCCACAAAATGTGCTTTCCTTTGGGATGACCAATTGTGCGCATAATATGACACTTTATATAAGTTATAAATTGGTTCATAGCTTACAACAACTTTAATCTGCCACGCAATATGTCTTCCTTTAGGCCGACATATTTTGTGCATGATCTAACAAAATAAATTTTGTTCTATAGTTGTAGGCTACCTTTAGCATATATTTGGTATAAAAGTAACTTTCCTTTGGGCCGATTACTTTTAGCATAAATATACGTCTACCAACACAAAATATACTAAACCTACCTAAATGTCTTCCTTTGGGCCGACACAATAGTTCAACTTAGTAGCACGTTATGTAGATAAACACAAGAAAATCTTAGGTACTTTGACCGAACAGAAAAGTACTTAATTAGTCTTAAAACTTCAAAATTAGATTTATTAATCGATTGATACCATATGGGAATCAATTGGTTTTACCAATCAATTATCTCAATCAATTTAAAAGCCTATTGTATGCGACTATAAGATCATATATAGAACTCAAGCTAAATCTTCTTTAAAATTCTATAATCAAATCATTATTATTATTATTATATATATATATATATATTTATTTATTTATTTATTTTCTTGAACCGAAGAAACAGTAGATATACTATTTTTATTTTTATTTTTATTTTTTTTTGAACCGAAGAACAGTATACCTACTATTTGAATATATATATATATATATATATATAATAATAATAATAATAATAATAATCAATTAAAAATAATTCTAATCTATTGATAATCAACTGAATCGATTGGGTAATCGATTCGGCTTAATTCTGTTCATATTTTTTAAACTTGGTAATCGATTGAGTCATCGTAATTTGACCTAAAATTAGGTTAAACGCGGTGATTTTCACCGTTCTTTGTGTTATTTACAGAAATACAAAAAAACACAGAAAACCAAGTCGATCCTAAGTTTTTTCACATAATTTTCGATGATAAAAAATTATGTTATACTAGAAAAAACTTGATCTAGCATATAAACAACAAATCGACGAAAAATTTAACCTAATAGCCATGAAAATGATGAAGAAACAAAGCCAAAGCTTTGATACCAATTGATAGTTCTTGCAAAATCCTACGTTGTATGAATTCTAAATAACCGAAATAAGAATTCGTATAAGAAAAACAAAAACATGAGCATGAATCTAGTTTCTTCTTATCATGGCATAGCAAAATAAATATATAAAGCAAAAGTGACAAAGAACCTGATTGTAGAGTCATAGTCCTTGTCTTTAACGTCGTTCAAATAGATTCCCTGAGGAAGAAAAAGAAGCGAAAGCAAATAGGAGAGATCTTCCAGGGGGCTTAGGGTTGATGGCGCCGAATTCTCTTGGTCTAATGGGAAACCAAAAGATGTTTTAAGAAAATGCCCTAAATCCTTGGGGACCTCTCTTTATATAGACAATCAATCCGTTATCAACCCATAAATGATAATAAATTGGGCTAAAGGATTCTACATATATAGAGTCTACATCTAATAATTCAAAATCTAATAATTTAAATTAGATCACTTAATAAATAAATTTTTAAATCACATGTAAATCTATAATTAAATCCAACAATTCATTATTAATTTCTGTTTACATGCAGATAGTTAGTACTCAAGGGGCCTAAAGCTACGTCTTTGCTAAGAATATATAGCAACTATTCTCTTTACTAATCATGCTCCTCTAGCTCACAATATCATAATCATAGGCATCATGTTGAGCCTAATTGGTACAATTAGGAAGTTACACAAACAGAATATAGGATTATGCTACTCCTTTGCTGGTTATCTGCATTCATAGCATGAATATTTGCCTTTATGTAAGTTCTCGAGTGTATATGCTCTTATAACTATATAACCTACAACATATGAGCAAGTTTACCTTAAAATTGCATTAAACAATTTTATCTGCATACATAGCATGAGTGTAAACTTTTGGGAGTTGTGGTGAATTAAACAAATTGGAACTTGGAAATACTCAAGCTTCAAGCTAATTCTGCAGACAAAACTTGCCTTCTCTCCACAAAAACCAAAGGTAGAAAAAAAAAGTACATTGAACCCCCTTCTCTTTATCCTGTTTATAGGGGAGTTGAGGCCTATCGATAAAGAGATTGGTCCTTTCATCTCCTAACAGCCTCAAGATAGATTCATCTTTCACAAATTGGGATAGATTAGTCCATTTAGGTTCAGACAAAATTAGATATTATTCAATACTTTTTTACTCATACATTATTTAATCAGATGAAGTTATTCATCATTAATTTCTGATGAGACACCCTTTTGCTGATTTGGAAAAAGAATATTTTGTCCAATAAACATCATACAAATATTTTTGGTCTCTTTTCAACATACCCAATGTCGGTATTGCATATTTTGTTAGATGTCTAATTCTACACAAATGTCAACATAACTAGACAACCAGTATGAAGTGTTCTATTCTCTTCACTAATCATGCTCCTCTAGATCACAATATCATAATCATAGGCATCATGTCGAGCCTAATTGGTACAATTAGGAAGTTACACAAACAGAATATAGGATTATGCTACTCCTTTGCTGGTCATCTACATACATAGGATTATGCTACTCAGGGTAAATCTAGATGATCGTATTTAGCAATTAAAATACATAGCGTAGTAACAATCTCTTATAGTTCTTTCCTTATGATTAATAAGATCGGGTAACGTTGGACTTAGGATGATCGGTCTAATCCTACGAAAGTTTTTCACCGGCCACTAGGGTAAATCGGAAAGCACTAATGGAGGTCCATCCAAATGACCAACATTTTTACGTCCGGTTCTCATTGGAGGAAAAATTCTCTGTCGTGCATCATAACTGAGATTCGAATTTTAAATTTCTTGATTATCCATTGGAGGGTCTAATCATTATACCATTGCCCCGGGAGCTTATAGTTCTTTCCTTATGATTGCATTTACAAGTGATCAAACGCGATAATTTGACTCTAATCCTAGTCCAAGATTAACATGATCCTAGAAGACACCCTCAGCTAATAATAGCCCTAGAGAAAATAACGGATGTTGGCCTCTATTTTGGCTACCATATCTGTAGTAAAATTGCATTTTGCATCTATATTCTTTGATCTTTTTAACACATTAGACCCTTGTAGCCAACATTAAACTATGTTAAAATGCGCTTACGAAATTCTATACCCCCACCTTGTGCGTTGCGGTGTTAAAAAGATCATTTTCGACATAAGCAGAATGAGTAAGATGTATCATTTTCAACTGTCGTAAAACTCAAGAGCCAAAACACTGTGTCATGGTAGAAAACAACCGCAAATTTGACTTTCTCAGTTTGACAATTCTACAAAAGGTTGCTTCAAGTTTTCTTTATCCCTAGTCAGCATTTGAGAAACTGATCAACTGCTGTTTCATTTAAGATAATGCTTGCTCCTCTAAATTGGATGACAATCATGCTATAATTGCAAAAACAGAGTCTGTAACTTTCTATCGCTGATAATCTGTTACCAAAAGATTTTGCATTGGACTCATAAAATAAACCGAATGACCTTCATAAGTCTTGGTAATTTTTTATCTGCTCTTCACGCCAGAACCAATCTGATTGAAGTAAATTTGATAAATAGCTAAGATGTTTTGTCATATTTGATAACGTTGCTAAATCCTCGGACTACATGGCACGCTTTATACCTCTCACTAGAGCCATAAAATTTCCCTCTACAACAAAATTATTGGGATAAATATTTTTCATGATTTAATTATTTTTTTAGAGAGTATAAGATTGTTTTAGAGGACGGCTAAAGTGATGACTTTATCTTTTATTTTAAGCCATAAAATTTTATCTAGTTCAATGGTTCCCAGATTTTTTTAGTTTTAGCAAGTTGCAAGTTATCTACAAGCCAATGTCAACATAGGCCATTCGAATGACCTATCTTGATTAAAATGCACCATAAATGCATTTTAGATCTTCCGATCACCGGTCAAGGGAAAGACTAACATCAACCTAAACTAGTGAACAAAAGGAATCCAAGTAAACAAAAGAACACCGCACATTAGTCATACTTCAATGGTAAAAACAAGAAGGTTCCAGCAACAGAGAAGAGACAACCATTTGCTGCATCCAGTAAACACACATGATCGGATAAGACAATTAGCTGCAACGGCAGATGGAAGCCAATCCTATCAATTCCTACTGCCTTCTGGTCCGCCGTCTCTTTTCCATGGCTTTGCTGCTGCCGGTGGTGTGCCTCTCCGCCGGAGGCAGCACCACCGAGCTCCACCCCATCGTCGTCATCCCCGGCAGCGGAGGCAACCAGCTCGAGGCCCGTCTCACGGCGGACTACAAGCCATCCAGCCTCCTCTGCGCCCTCGCCGCGCCGAGGCAGGGAGCCCGCATGGGCGGGTGGTTCAGGCTGTGGTTCGATCCGTCGGTGCTGGTGCCGGCCTTCACCCGCTGCTTCGCCGAGCGGATGACGCTCCATTTCCACGCCGACCTCGACGACTACCGCAACGCCCCCGGCGTGGAGACTCGCGTCCCTCACTTCGGCTCCACCCAGAGCCTCCGCTACCTCGATCCTCACCTCAAGTATGCCGCTTCCCCTCTTCCTTCTAACTCCTCCTCTTCTCCTAAGCGCCGCCCTCTATCAGGCATATCACCGAATACATGGCGCCCCTGGTGAACTCCTTGGAGCGCCTCGGCTACGTCGACGGCCAAAACCTCTTCGGCGCGCCCTACGATTTCCGCTACGGTCTGGCCGCCGACGGCCGCCCTTGCAAAATCGGCACGCAGTACTTGCGAAATCTCAAGGAACTAATCGAGACCGCGAGCGCCGGCAACGGCGGCAAGCCCGTGATCCTCCTCTCCCACAGCCTCGGCGGCCTCTTCGCGCTGCAACTCCTCTGCCGCAGCTCCATCTCCTGGCGGCGGACCTACGTGAAGCACCTGGTGACGCTGTCGGCACCGTGGGCCGGCACGGTGCAAGAGATGCTCACCTTCGCGTCAGGGTACACGCTCGGCATCCCGGTGGTGGACCCCCTGCTGGTGCGGGGCGAGCAGAGGAGCTCGGAGAGCAATCTCTGGCTCCTGCCCTCGCCGGAGGTGTTCGGCGAGAGGCCCCTGGTGGTGACCGCGAACAGGAGCTACTCGGCGCAGGACATGCCAGAGTTCTTGGAGGACATCGGGTTCGAGGAAGGTGTGCGGCCGTACAGGACGCGGATCCTTCCGATGGTGGCGAAGGGGCTGCCGGAGGCGGGCGTGCCGGTGACGTGCGTAGTGGGCGGCGGGGTGGAGACGCCGGAGAGGCTGGTGTACGGGGCGGGCGGATTCGACGTGCAGCCGGAGGTGGAGTACGGCGACGGCGATGGGACGGTGAACAGGGTGAGCTTGTTGGCGCTGCAGAAGGCGCAGGAGGAGGCGAAGGTGATCAGATTGGAAGGGATCTCTCACACAGCGATTCTGAAAGATAAGATGGCTTTGAAGGAAATTGTTGCAGAAATTTCCAACATAAATTCCATTTTCACCAAATCTCTAGCTTTCTAAATTCTAATTCAGTCAAGATCTAAAAAGAAATCTAATATATTTCTATCCGTATAATTTATCAAAAATTCACATTCACATTCTGTCACAAATATAAAGAGTCGTTATATTTTGAAAATTGGACCAAATGATGCCAATTCAGCATTGCATCCCAATGGAGGAGAGATAACATACTCCCGCATATGAATAAATTCTGTATCGACTCATATAACTAAGTTTCGGATCTTTAATTATGCTTCTCGATGAGTTTGAGTTTATTTAAAATAATAAATATATGCGAGTGTTCATAGGTATTCGCATGTTTTTAATTTTTTCATGTTGGAAATGTGGCATATTAAAGCCTTTTTGTTCATAACTAAATGCAAATTAAATTGGATCGTTTGCTTGGTAATGCAAGTAGGGCTTTAAATGAATAAAGTTTTGTGTAATATTTTAGCTTATTTGATAATTAGTAAAGTTAAGTTTGACTTGATTTTTCTTTTTAGTTTAAATTTTATTCGATCTTAGCTTCAATTTGATTTATTTAAATATTATCGAATTCTTAATTTGATCTTGTTTTGTTATTTAAATTTTTTATATTGTTAAATTTATTTAGTTAATTAGTGAAATTCATATTATAAATTTGTTTATTGTTTAAAAAGTTTTTTATTTATAAATTTAATAAAAAATTTATTGATAAAGATAATTTATAAATTTTATTTAAGGACATTCTTTTATAATATGAAATACGATTCTTCACGTGAGATTGATTGACTCTCATTTAATAGAGTCATCGTATTAACGGATTATGATTTGATTACTTAGATAGAGCATGGATTCTCAATAATAAAAGGTTGATTATGAAAGTTGGCTATTAACGTATTATCATGAACACTTTCGAATTTATAAATCGAATTTATACGATGGGAGGACTACTCACCATCAGAAATAATATCTGTATCTGAAATACTATATTAACCAAAAAAAATAAAAATAGAAGGAAATATTTCATATTATATATCAAATATATATAAGTAAAAGAGTTGACATGGTTCGTAGCAGTTCATTTACGGCAAATTTGTGGCGGACGATTGATGTTGTTCCTAAGCCAAGCTCCCAACGGAGCTGTCAACGCCACCGCAAAGCGATGCCCTTCCTCCTCCTCCACCGCCTACTCCTCCTCCTCTGCCAACCTCCCTTTCTCCATGCCCCACCCCTCTCTCTTCTCTGATTCCCGCCGCCGCTTCCCTTCCCGGAACCCTAACAGACCACCCACTCTCTACCTCTCTGCTACCGCCGGCCCCCTCCCCCTGTGTTTTCCCACCGCTTCTATACAGGAGGACGAGACTGCATCGGTCGGTGACGACGACGTTCTTCTTGAAGGCGTCATCCAGTTCGAGAATCCCGAGTCTTCCTCAAAGTTGCTGACTTGGGGGTAAGTTCTCCAATTCGAGACAGTAGGTTTTCTGATTCGATCATTTAGGATGATGGAGGATTGGATGATGTATTTCTTCTGGTTTCCAGGCAGGTGGGTCTTTTGGCGAGCGGAGACCTCCTGTGCCTTCTGGTCTTCTCGGTTGTAGGGAGGTTCAGCCATGGCTTGCCAGTTCTTGATTTTGAGACATGGCTGACGGCTGACCCTTTTGTTGCTGGTCGGCTAACTTCATTTTATTTGTTGTCAAGTTGTTTGTCTGTGTATATGGGCGTTTTGCTTTCTCTTGGGTCTAATGTGTATATTTTGGTAGGTTGGGTTCTGAGCGCCTACTTTCTCGGAGCTTATGGACATGATGGAAGAGGAGTGAGTGGTTTTAATAAAGCAGTTCTAGCAGCAACCAAATCTTGGGCAATAGGAATTCCCGTAAGCATTCACCCAGAAATCTTCATTTGAACTAATGGAATTTGTTGAGTGTTCTGTAGATTCCATACTATTTATAGACCCCTATTAAATAGTTACAAACAAAGAGAAAACAAGGATTCATTGACAAAATACTCAATTCTAACATCCTAACTGGTTTATTGGAAGGATGTCTTTCTGCTCTATATGCATGGTGTGATTAGTTTGTAGCCATATGATTGAGTAGTTGATTAGAAATACTAGGTTCATCACTATGTCAAACAATGTCCATTCGGAATTAGTAATGTAATAACCATGAAGTAGAGCAAGGTAACTTATTTTTTTCTCTGTGAATCAATATCGGAGTAACATCCAAGAATTTGTTCCAGTTAGCTAAGCTAGATGGAGATTGCTAGAAACACCTTTCCCCAGGCTGACTTTGCTATCATATCTGAATGCATTAGAGTGTTGCTTTCTCTTTTCTATTTCTTTTGCTTTCCCTTTTAGGTGATATGTGCCTTTTTTGTCCTTGTTTATGTTAGATTCTTTTAACCTGCCACATTTTCTTGAGGTTGCTAAATGGTATAAATGAATAAGCTTCAATCCTCAAAGAGACAAAGAAGATATTTTGCATGATGCTAATGCTACCATATTAAGGTTGCATATCGCTTTTGTACATCTGATGTTGTCCTTGACGAAAATTAACATCAACATTGTACTACACTTGATCTTAGCCAAAAGGCCGAGAAAGGTATTAACATCAACATTGTATTAATGCAATCTGGTTGGTCTGATTGTGGTTGTAATACTAAGTGTTGTTTTTCCAATATGTAGATTCATAAATAACTTATCCTATAGCAAGTATAATGACAATGATGAGCTGAATTTTACATTGATAAAGATAATTAACGAAACTAGAAAAGGAAAATCCTGACCAAATTCACATGGCATTGTAATGTTTTCTAAAATGGCCTACTAAGATATGCATTTTTTCCTTGTTGTTTTATGATCCTTCTTTCTTTTTTCTAAAACTTTCCCTATGGAAATGTTCCCCGAGTTTTTTTCCCTTTTTTTTTTTTTTTGAAAAAGCATACTAATGTGTTGTAATTGATAGGTAGGAATTGTTATAAGGTCTGGAACATCTGGTCATATTCCACCAATTGCATTCATGTTGGTAACCATGGGAGCAACTGGGATGTTGCTGATTGCATGGAGGGCTTTGATTTCCAAACTCCTTTCGGGTAACCAGAGTATGAAGAATGATGTCTACACGTGGAAGTTCATTTGAACTTTTTGAGGTAATAATCTAGTCATATTATAAAAAAAAAAATTATTTGATAATTCTTACAATAGCTTTAGTTTTTCACCATAGCGGCAGTAAAGTTTTATGGTTAAAAACATATAATGCATTGATCAAAATAAAATTTATTGTATTTCGTCATTATTAATTTCTTGCTATATGATAATTAGTGTGAATGTTTTACTAGCAGCTGATTATGAAAGATGAGAAAATTTGCAACCATTCAATTTTGTTGCATGATTTCTGAGATGGCAACCTTATAATCAGATGATTGAGCCTACTCCATACCGCTCGGTTGCAAGCCTGAATGTGGAACTTGGGCCAAAGAAAGACTAGGAATGGACTTCATGGAAAAACTCCAAAGTGTTTAGGTGTTGAAAATGATGAGGTCGTCTCGATCAAATTACTTGAGGAATGTCTGAAATAGAGCTCAGCTTGGCTGAGTTGAACTTCATCTTCCCTTCGATAGTGGCTGACATTTCCATGAATTTTTGTGTGATGTGGATGCTGAAGAGTCAGCAAAACTTAAAAATTAAGGTGACTAAAAGACTAAGTGAAGTCTCTTATTCCCATGTCGCTTGGGTTCTACTTAGGCCTCGAGGGTTACGCTCTTACAGCTGTCATCTATCATGTAAGCACTGACCCTGCAAATAACAGTTTACTAAGGTAGTTATGGATAGTAAACCAGCCGGTGTATATTTCTCTGCTTCTTAGTTGTCTTCCTTTTACCAAGATACCATTCGTATACCTAGTAAAGATATGTGGTAAACTCTCATTAAAGGGTACATATATTTCAGTAATAGCCTCATACTATTATATGGTTAGTAGGTACTATGGGCCAATTGATTAGGATGTTGCTCGAATTTGTTTTTCTTCTAGTATGATTATCCAATTGGGTAGTGAGCCTTCTTTTTTATGAAGTATGAAGTAACAAGCATATGATCTTATAACTAAATAAAAAGGGCACAGGGCTGTAAAGCAACAGTGGATTTGCTAAACTTTGATATGCTGTGTTTGCAACACTAATGTCCAAATATATGAAGTTCAAGGTCATATTCCTCCATTAAGCTGTAAGGTTATATCGCTAGGAATATTTAAGTGTTTTATCGAACATATTTACAGTGTCGCTGTCACATTCTAGCAGCTACTAATACTTTATTCACTAGATATCATTAATATAAACTAAACCTGAAGGTGTTAGCTTATGCGATGCTTACTGATTTACTGGTTAATTCTCTCTAAAGATTTTCTTTCCTCTTCATTTTTTTTTCTGAAAAGTAATTCTCTTTGTTGCAGCTGTTGAGATCATTGGTTCATAGGTGGTGACAAGAGTTTTTTTTCTTTTTTCCATTTGAACTGATGAGAGTTCTTGCTTGTTTTCTTTTATTATCTTTTTAAGTTCAAATGTGTTTATTAAGTGTAACATATAATAATGTGGCAAAACATAAGGCAATTTTGATTTTCCTCCTATGCCCTTGTGACATTTTGATTTTGCCCCTTCTGGATTATATTTAGAAATGCAAATGCAAATGATATTGTTTATGATGCCCCATAATGACATGACAAATATCTATCACGGTTCACTCTGATCTTATGTTTCAGACGTGTATATTCCTTTTGTTGGAAAATAATATATTACTATAGGAGTCAATGATTTATTCCAATCTAACTGCATTTGGAGGTTAAAAACTAAGTAAAATGAGTTGCTCGCATTTCTATGTAGGTCCTCGATTTAACAAATAATTAGGCCATGTTTACTTAAAGTGATGGAAAAGGTGTTTACCGGAAGAAGAGAGGAGAAGACGAAAGAGAAGAGTAAAAAGGAACTTCAACAATCCAAAAGAAGATAAAATGATGAGTTTATCTTTCTGTGTTCATGGTCAACAGCCAATCTTGACTTTTCTCGTGTTTGTAACCTCATTGATCCCTCCCACGACCTTTCTGTGTTCATGGTCAACAGCCAATCTTGACTTTTCTCGTGCTTTTAAAATTTAAAATCGAAATAGAATCGATTTAACTAAATAATTATTTTTTATTAATTTTTTTTTGAATAAATTAAATTATTTTTTTGAATTAATCGATTTAATCAATTATTATAATTTAATTAAAATTTTACTCACCCATAGCCGATGATGACAGTTACCGTATCTTAGATAAACGTAATCATTTCTTTTACTACAATGATAGTTGTCGCTATCTTATGACGGCTCACACTGTCATTACTCCATGTCACCTTTCGTCGAAGTTTAGCAGTGGGAGCTAAACGTAAACACAATGACTACTAGTTTAAGATCAAACTTAAACTAGTAGTCATTGTGTTTGGATGGTGAGGTTTGATAAAGCATGGGACACAGGTTGAAACTTCATTTGTATCTTTAATTGGCGCTAGATTTTTGTTTTAGGGTATTGTCTTAATGATTAAGATCATTAGTAAGAATTGAAATCTTATTTATGTTAGGACCCGTGCGCCGTACTAGGAGGATGAATAATTTCAATCGTTTTTTTTCATTATCTTATGCTCGTTGTTGAATATATAATGGAATACTTGAATCAACATGAACACCACATGCACAATACTTGAATTTTATTTGGTATCCACCTCCTTGAGATGACTAATCTATGGGTTCACTTCTCGCTCACCACTTTCACTAAGAACTTCCTCCTTCTCGGAAATCTTTCAGAGGCAGAAAAATCTCTTACAAGCTTAAGCACAATAATACAACAAGAAACACGAATACACAAGCAAATTAGAGTAAAATAACTTTACATATGAGATCTTTGTTTTGCTTGCTTCTTTGTCGCTTTGGATAGCCTCTTGACGGTAAGAAATATAGTAACATTTTTTCTCCAAACCCCCAAGAATCGGTTCTCGAAATCTCCATGAAATTCCTTTTTCTAGGGTTGTTTTCGAGCTAGAAAATGTGTCAAAATCAATTAACCTTATCCCTAATTGATTGTCACGTCAAATTCGACCGTTCAAATTTACAGAACCATCACCAGAAAAAATGGAATACCAACAGAATATTCCGTCGGTAGAACTATATACCGACAGAATGACGACGACATTTGCCCAGTCGATTTTTTTCTTGTCGTAGACGAGGTTTTCCGATAGAATATTAATTCCGTCGGTAGGTACCGACGGAATTAATAATCGGTCATAAATATTACCGACGGATATTCCAGTTATAAATATTACTGACGGGTATTTCCATCGGAAGTTGCCGACGAAAAAATGTGTTTATCGATACTCTACCGACGAAAATACTCGATTCCGTCGGAGGTTACCGACGGAAATGGTATTATGAGGAATGGCAGCCAAAAGTTTACGTCAACCAGTTAGACCAAAATGCTACCTTTCCAGAAAAGAAGACTGATGAAGCAAGGCTTTCCATCGGCAATCACTAAAAAAAATATTTTTTTTTATAATTTATAATTTTCCTGTATACAAATTTCATATCAATCTAAACCATCACAAGCGATGGCTATAAAAAAAAATCCAAATATCCAATCACACACATATACACATACAAACTAATTTTGAATCCATTCACACACATATATATACAAACTAAATTAAAATCATTCACACATGCACATACACATAAACTAACTTAAAATCCATTCACACACATACACATACAAACTAACTTCAAATCCATTCACATACACATACAAACTAAACTTCAAATTCAAGCACATACACATATAAACTAAATTAAAGACATCTCTAAATACAAAATAAGCAATCTCCAAATACAAAGAAATCTATAGAAAATCTCCAAATACAATCCTACAAAATTATGAAAGAGAAATGAACATTATGTATAACAATCATATTTTGGATCATATAAAACATAATATAATATCAGATGATGATGGGAAAAAATGAATACTAGGAAAAAAATTACCTGGATCATATTTTGGATATCAGATGATGATGATAAATATATTCAAATACAATCACATCAGTAGAGACTCCTACAAAAAACATAATAAATTATTTAAACCTGAACAGATGATAATATCAAAATAGAATAAAAATATTTTGCATGATTTATATATGATAAATAAAAAAAACTATAACAAAGTTTAACAACCCTTAGAATAACCTAATCAACATAATCTCGTGGGTCTTGAGTCTCCTGGGACTCAAAATCATGTTGTGTCGTGGTAAAATTTATAATTATTGCTTGAAAATGAGTCATGGCAGCATCATGATTCGTTTGCTGAGCGGTCATCCTCGCCTCCCACTCGACCATCCTCTGCTCCTGAGAGGTCATCCTCTGATCCTGAGAGGTTACTCTCTCATCCATTATGGTCAGTTGAGTGCGCAGTTCTTGATTTTCACGTCTTAATAACTGCACCTCACTAGAAGAAGAGGAAGAAGTATCACAACCCCTAGGAGTCCTCAAACGATCAAATACCACTTTGGCCTGAGAGTCAAGGCCGTAGAGGGTGGAGTTTTTTTGTCCTTCCACCGACCACATCATAATATATCTCATTTAGTGTGTCGGTGGATAGAGACTGTGACTCCCCCCTCTGCTGGTGGTTGAGAAGTCTGAGTCACTCTATTTGTGATTTCATCCTGTATTGAATAAAATAATATTATTAGTATCAAATTTGATCACAATTGCTAAAGTTAATTATTGTTAACGATTAAATGTATTAAAATTAATAATCTTACGTGTATGGCCCGAGATCGAGAATCGACAAATGTCCCATCCTTTTTCTTGTGCGTCTTCAAAAATACCTCCAAACAAGTGGGTTGTTGGTCTAGAGAACGCTCCTGCATACACAAACAAGTTGGTCCAATAATTTTGTAAGTTTGGTAATAAATTAAAATTTTACTAGGATATAACTTTAAATTAAACTTACCAAATCCATAGTATGTTCTACTATGGATCTCGATCCTGACGTATGTCGAGTGGATCCGGTACTCGGGCCACCTGACTCTGTATTTCTATTGGCTCGAGCTTTTTCAGCATTTGCTTGTCATTTTTGTTGAGCCCAGGTGGCCGTCCATACACTCCAGATCTCGTCAGGTACATAAGCTGGCTTCGTTCCCTTCTTTCTCATATAGTATAGAAGGTCTTTGTAGAGTTTTGCATAATATAAATTTCGGATGGCTGCAAATTGTGCCTCCTGGCCTTCCTCCCAGGTATATTTTTTCTGCAATTATAAGTTGACAAATTAGTATAATAAAGAATAAATATTTTACGATTAATACCAAACATATTCAATTTACTTACCACAAATTCGTTATGGTAAAAATTCTTCATATCTTGGTCTACATGCCTCCATGTAGTACCAGAAGTGCTCACTCGCTCTTTAAATTTGATGCTGATGTACGTCGCTACCCTATGACCATCAGGAATAAACCTGTATGAAAAAATGTTAATAAATAAGAAAGATATTATAAAACAGTTTTTTATAGAACTTGAATTAATAATAACAAAAAAAACTTACGTGTCTCCTACAACCCTCAGCACTATGTGGCCGCGAAGTGGTACAATCTGCTCAGCCATGACAATATCTGCAAATAGAACATTAACACATAATAATAAAGGTTAATAACATTATAACTATTTGCACAAAACAAGATGAAAACATAACTTATTTTATGAACAATACAACTAATATTTAATCGAACTCACATCTGACTAATCAACATTAACTGGTTCTAAGTCATCATCGCTAGAATCTGTTAGTTCAATAAGATCATCACTGTTGGGCATCTCTCCATCATCTATCTCCTCATAAGTGACATTAACATCTACAAATAATTGAGATGTTGATTGAAGTTGTGAATTAATTAAATGTCTCTCCACTTCGTCATTTTGAAATGCATCATGATTTTGAGCATTGATGGTGTTCGGCATTTCTATGGTCGAGCGAGGCTTCATTCGACTAACAGACAATCATTCACTAGATTTTCTTCTCTTCGTAGGGTATTCAAGATAGAAAACTTAACCCGCTTGTACTGCGAAAATTAAATGTTCAAACTTGTTGAACCTTTTATTTCTATTAACCTCAACTAAATTATAATTTACATGTATTCTGGTACATATTCCAGGGGTAGGATCATACCATGAACATTTGAACAACACACATCTTTTTATAGGTAATATAGGATATTCAACCTCTATGATTTCGTCAAGCCTGACATAGTAATCAAACGATGTATTATTATTGTCGATATATCCTTTAACACAAACACCAGAATTATAAGTTAATCTTCGTGAATCTCGTTGCGTCACATGAAATCTATGGCCATTAACATAGTAACCAGAGTACACCATAATTTTATTGAGGGGTCCTGATGCAAGATTTATTATCCTATCATCTTGCTCATTTGATAATCTATGGTCTTTCACCTATCACAATAGTTAGGATAAAAATTAGGATCGAACTTAATTGAATGAAAAATTTATCTTTCATACTTTTCTCAACTTACATATATTTGAAATAACTTTTCAGCTACCTGACTTGCACTCAATGATGGATTTTGTATATCTAGTTGTTGTTCGTACAAGCTGTGAAATGAGGAAATTTTAAGATAATTATTAGTTTGCAACAAACAAAAACAAACAGGATTAATGCCTGATTAAAGAAATCAACTTACTTTATGTAGGGTTTGACCTCATCACAGTTTAAGAGTATGTATGT
>JBBUKS010000078.1:3087942-3099895 GCA_038050645.1 Hedychium gardnerianum | reverse complement strand
TAAATAAAAATAACAGTCTATTTTATTCCATAAACTAAATGACTAATTAAAATATTTTCATATTTTATTTTATTCCACTATTTCAAAGGAACGTGTATCTTCTTGCTTTTAACTTTTATGTTTAGTCTATATTAACTATTTTTTCTCTATAAATATCTAAATAATAAATATGTTTATATTTAACTAAAAACATAGTTTGCTTTACTGTATTTTATGAATATCATTTTTTTTTATCTATTCCATTGCATTTGAAAACCAAGTTAAAGAAATCTAAGTGAATTGATTAAATTAGCGAGTTAAGCCGAGTTAAATTTTATAATATTCTTATTTAACAAGATAATCAAATCTAAAATAAATTAAATTATTAAAATAATTATTCAAACATAATTTATTTATTTATTTTTTATGAATTTAAACTTGATTCAAGCGTTATTTGTTTGAATGTTATCATCCTCTCAATTCAAACTGGTTGATTGTTTAAAATTTTTAGATTTTAAAATTTATTAAATTGATCATTGAACTTGATAATACAAACTTATTTATTTATTTAAAAAAAAATTATTTACCATACTGATAAAAGCTTATTGATAAACATGACTCACAAATTTTATTCACGGACAATTCACAATCTCGATTCAAAAACATTAATAAATTGAATATATATATTCATTTAGTTTAACGAGTTGTTCAATCTTATTCATTTAATTGATATTGTATATATTGATCGAACATAAACAAATTTTTATTAAACTGAACATCAAATTTACTTAAGAACATTTGACTCATTTACGGCCCTAAATGAAGGTTCAGATAAGTTGAATAACCTGAGCGAGTACGCGATTGATGACTCTAAGCGAATCAATTTAGTTGATCACGCCGGATAACCTAGCTAGGCTAGTAGAGGAGGAAAACTTATCTGATCCATCTGGTATGGTCTGGTCTAGTCTAGTCGATGGCAGACTTCTTCCTCTGTTGAACCTGCACCACAACATATGTTTTTCAGACCGACTCAACTAAACAGATTGGGCAAATTAATCATGCCAAGTGAACTTAGCGAGCCAAGTTCCCTGTAACATTTGCACAAATCGCACAAAAATTATTTATTTTATTCTAAGAACCATACTAAACTAAGTACCCTTTTTATTTATCTATTTTATTCAGCAAACTAATTTATTCTGCCTTATTAATAATATACAAAGAAAGTTATTATATTGTGCAGAAAACTTATCATGGGAACCACATGAATGAACATAAGCTTCATTCACACAATGTTTGGGGATGATGGGGCAGATCACATTCTCCAGTTAGTTTGAATCACTGGCACGGCTACATCTTAGTGAATGTCCACCGCAGGCCGCGGGATCAAATTGCCAGCAGACTGTGAAGATCTTGAGGCAACAACTCGTCTCGCGATAAAAAATGCTTCATTCAGGCGACCTGCGTGTATATTCAATTGGGGTGGCTTCTGCAACTTATTCATCAGAGTTAGCATTCAACTCGCAATGTGCTTCGTAAGGGAAGGGAGAATTTATCATTAACCACTAAACTTATATTTAACAAGACCTCAATTATATTATAAACAATATATTTAGCTAAGCAAATAGAGGAGTTACAAGTAAAGCAACAGACTATGTAAATGAGTTTCAGCGAAGGAAGCTACTAAAACAAGAATAGGCACCATTGCATATATGAAAAACAACCTAGACAGAGATGAATCTATCAAACACATTGAGAAAGACGAGAATCCACTAGTCCTGACTTAGGACTTCATCATCTGGAAAGTAAATAAGTTAAGGAGTTTGTGTGCCATATCTGTTGGGGCAGTTTCAACTTCAAGGATTGGGCAGCGAGGGCCTAAGTATGCAGGACCTAAGCACTGAAGGCCAAGCCATGTGCAGCTGCCGCATGTGAACTACCCACAACTGTAGTCTATCTCGCGGTCACATTCAGAAGTATAAGTATGGTGTTTTGTGGGATCTTTGCTAGGATTTTTAGCTTGGAGAAAACCTAGAGGCAAGCTAGCAAGGGATGTGACCATAACTTTTAAAGAAGAGTTTGATCAATGTTTTGATGGAAGGACACTAAGGCAACGAGTTCAACCGTTCTAGATTTTGTTGGTCATTTATTATGTTTTAGTATGCTCAGATTTGCTCTAGTTGAGCCTAGATTTGAGACAAATATTGATTTGCTCTTTATTTCCTCCCTTGATATTTTGCTCTTGTTCTCCAGTAGGTCGTTTACATAGATATGCTAATCCTAACACGAGTGCAGGTTTAATTGCCTGCGTGTACAGATACCAAATTGATAATCAATTTGGGTTCTACTGCTCATTGTGTTATGCCATTTGGTGACTTAGGTTGAAACATACTGCTTCACTGTTACAGTGAAAAAATGTTTGATATTAGAAAAGTAGCTATAGATTTGTTTTACAGGTTTAATTTGCTAAATCACTGAAATAGCAGAGATTGTAATCTAATAATAAAGATGATGAGATTGGAGATAGATTCTGAAAGAAAATACTCTCCATAGTACAAAAGTAGGCGCGACGACCTAACTAGGAAGTCCTATACTAATAACAAAGCTAGAAGAAAGGGTAGACAGAATTTAAAGATATATCCATATAATGGTAGTAGCCGACCCCACATAGTGGGATAAGGCTCGGTTGTTGTTGTATCCATATAATGGTAGTCTATCCAATGCCAATGCCCTAATCATTTTAGAACAAGCTTTTATTAATCATTTTTACTTCTTTGTTGAAAAAAAAGCATAAAAATATTATTATCACACGCCAAATGTTGCATAGAATTTGTCATCGCAATTCAAATTTCATATAAAATAAAATAAAATGAAATGAAAAAAATTAAAACAAGAGTAGAAAAACATTGCTTTAAATTGAGTTAACAAGAAAAAGTAAGTAATTGTACCATCCCACATAGTTCTCATTTTTCACCCTCCCTCAATCTCACTTGTATTTTGATGACTAGAAATGAAACTACCTGCATTGTGCGCTTCTTGCAAAGATATTAACTAAACTTTTTTGATGAGTTGATGGTGTCTCATGCAAATAAAAATGGGAATACTGCAGCAACTTTGCTGCGATTTTTGCTAGGAGCAATGTTGTCTAGCCTATGCTGATTTACCTCTGACTTTAGAGGTGATAGGAGCATTGTGACCTTTCTGAATAGATGCATCCTTAGATAGAAGAGGCATAAAGCTTAATGCTAGTTTTCCATGATATTTTATCTAATGTAATCAATTATATGCATAACCTATCTACCTTATATAATCAACTGAATTTAGACATCAGTATATCCGAAAGTAGCATAGTACTTCTATCAAATGTTTAAAATAATTTTTTTTTGTTGAATTTGTTCTTGTATTGTTCACATCGCATCCTACTTAAAGCTTTATCAAGAAATAATTCACCTTATAGATAAGCTTATATTCTCATATGAACAAGAACAAAAATCCGAGATGCGGTTAAATAGTTTCAACAGAAAACCTTGAAAACCAAAATAAGGACCAATTGTGAGGAACATCAGAAATTGCCCAAGATAAATGCTGATTAAAACAAGATTCGTTGAACAGATAGCAAAACCTTACCTTTTCATCGAGGCTAGTCATCAAAGGAGCAATTTGAATCTTCTGCTTCTTCCTGTAAACTGTCTTCCTAAGCATCCAAAATCCCAAAACTGCGGCAGCAATGGAGATAGGCCAAGCTGGTTTCACCTTAGAGAACGGTAAGAGCTCAAAGGGAAGCCTCCACCAAAGCACCCCTTTCTTCTCTCCGACATTAGCCAAAATGCGATCAGGAACAATTTTCTCATCGTCCATTTCCATCGAAGAATCGCAGCTCGCATCTTGTGTGCTCATGTGTACGCCAGAATCCTCTTCATCGGAAACTGCAAACCCCTCCATTATCCCTTCGATCTCGCCAGTTCCCTCAGGAACCACTGCTTCCTCCTCCTCATCTCTGTTGGTGATCTCGTGCTCATCTTTAGGTATCTCTCGGTCATCCAGGGGCTTACCGGAGCAGGACCGGCTCAAGTGATCGCTGAAGTGAGAGTTCGACTGCGGATCAACGGAAACAGAGTTATCGGAATCCTCGAGCTTACTCTCTTCGTCGTCGGCGATTTCAAACCACGCGGCTCCTTCCTGACCCTTTTCCCCGGAATCGAGTATGCAGTTGTCGGATTCGATGATCCCGTCCTCCGCCGAGTTCTTGACGGAGAGGATCTCCCAGTCCTCCTCGAGGTCGTCGAGGTGTCCTTCCATGGCGCGGCGAAACCGATCCGGACAGGGCGTGAGATGGGAAGGGAGGCATAGAATTAAATATATATATATATTTTTTAAAAAACGTAAAAACAGAAATAAGATGCGCAGATGAAGACACGATAGAGCAAATGGACGGGCGATATAACTTGTCGAGCACGAATCTCAACGGTAAGTGATTCTTGAAGCGATGAATCGTGAAATTACGGGGATACGAATATCTTCATATTCGCAATTTGACGTTACGCTGAGACTTCATTGGATATATAAAATAGGATCCGATTCGGTTAATAATATACCAGCTCATTTTTTTTATAATTCACGTATTCATGTCTTAATTAATTTTAAGGCTTTGTTTACCTAAGAGAGGAGGAGGGGGGATTATGAAAAGATTTTTACGGTGATTTTTTTTTCTTATTTACTTTAAAAAAATAGATGGATTTTTTTTATCTTTTGTTTACTTAATGGAGATGGATTTAGTAATCTATTCTTTTCATATACTTAATAAATAGATCATCTGTGAATCAATTTTTGATTATTTTTTTTACCATTCAAATCGGGCAAAAAGTAATTTACTTCGATTACTTTTAAAATCAAATTTCTACACTCTCCCACCACAAACCCATACCGCCACCGCTTGTCTCATTCTCATTCTCATTCCTCTCTCTCCCCCGGGCCTCAATCCCACATCGCCGGTGAGAGAAAGAAGCGGACCAACTAGAGTCGAATCTTCTATGAGGTCAGACAGGCAGGCAGCCGCCTCAGGGGCCGGCCTAGGAAGGGCTCCAATATTTTTTTTAAAATTATAGTGACAAAAAGGTGATATACTCATCCCAGGCACCCCTCACAGTCCGTCCTCAGATTATGCAAAAGGAGATAAATCATGAATAACTACTAGCCCGAGCAGTGATCAGTGCATTGGGGAGGACAGGAACCTGGCTACTAGCCAAGAATTGATCCTCAGACCTTTGTTAGTGTAGTTTGCACTGATAATCTAACTAAGGATTTTTATGTATGATAATAAGTTAAAGTTGGACTGTTGTTATCTAACCTCTTGAGCTAAGTGTGAAGGCTAATTAACTTGACGGATCTAGAGGACCAGATACCATGCAAAAGTCCAGTCGGGTCAAGGAGAACTAGACGATTGACAAGAAGTATAGTTGGGTCAGAGGGGATCAGACAACTAGCAAGAAGTCCAGTCGGGTCAGGGAGAACAGACGACTGGTTGAAATTCAGATGTGAAATTCTAACAGGAAGCCCTGGTGAATCATGAGACATTAAAAAAAGAAGTCGGCAAATGGTAAGTGAAGTAAGCAAACTGGAGAAGCGAATCCAGTGAGATCGAGTCCCAATGGGGATGTTAGGCGTTAATCAACTTAGATCCAACTTGGAATTTTAAGTTGAGACCGTGACTAGATCCTGGTCATGGTTAGATAGGATCTAAATCACAAATATAAATAGTCATGCATATTTATTCTAATTTTGTGCTGCCGGTTATTTTATTTTGTACTAACATACTTTTGCAGCTTAAAGTGAGAAACAAGTTGGAGTGAACAGTGCTGGAGGCGGCTCGAATGGAAGGAGATGCCTTGAATCCAAAGGCATTGGAGGTGCCTCGAGTGGATGGAGGCACAAAGGCACCGGAGATGCCTCGGGTGATTGGAGGCACCTCAGCGCAGAGGCACTGGAGGTGCATCAAGTGTATGGAGGCATCTCAACGGATGAATAAGCAACGATGATTGATTTTCACAAGCTGCTGACACGTGGCACTGATAGAGGCCCCCTGGACAACTTGGAGATGTCTCGGAGTAGATAATCAGTGACTTTCTCGAATCAGATCAACCTCAATAGAAGCGCCCCGGATCGATGAAGACGCCCCTAATGAGTGATAAAAGAAGGTCATCAAGCAGTACTTGGAAATCACTTCTGAACGATGTTCTTCCATCATTCTGTTGCTTCATGCTCTCCAACTGCTTTGCTACGACCTTGCTGCATCAGACTAATGTCAGAACCACCCTCTACAACAAGATCTTCACCAACACATGAGCTCAACTCATTTCTCATCTTCACGTGTTGGTAACGAAGTTATTGTATTATGTTATTTTATTTTAGTTATTGCATAGGGAAGTATAGGGTTGTTACACTTCTCTCATATTGTGATGGATTGCTCTTTCGAAGGTTTTCCGAAAGAGAGTTTTAGTGGATTGCCCGTCGAAAACATTCCAAAGGGGCGTATGCCTTGGAGTAGTAGTCCACTAGGCTACGAACCAAGTAAAAACAAAAGTGTCATTTTTTGTGTTTTTGTTTTACATCTTTTCTTACTTTCGCTGCGTACTTGATTTCCAAATAGATTTATAAAAATGAAAAGAAAGTTTTAAAAACACGTGATTCATCTCCCCTCTCATGTGCACTCAATCCTACAACCTCATGGTGGCAAATTTATTTATTTTTAAAAATTATGATGGCAAAAGATGAAACGCTCGCCCCCAACGCTCCTGCCAGCCCGTCCTAGGACCAACACAGAAGAGGTAAATCAAGGGTGGCTACTAGCCCGAATAATGATTAGTGCATGGAGGAGGGTAGGAACTTGACTATTAGCCAGTATTTGATTCTCATACCTCATGGTAACAACGCCCCATGCATCAGCCATCAGAGATGACCCAAAACTCACACAAGCATAAGCCCAAAAAAGGAAAAAAATATATTAAATAATTATAAATATATTTTATTTTAATTCATTAAAACCCTAAACCTTACTCTATTTTTACTTTTTTTGCGTATCTTTCCCCCGAGGCACATACAGCTCGAAGGTGCTTCTTTGCACACAATCTTCTTTTCCGACATTCTTTCCACCAAGGCACAGATCCATCGAATAAGTTCAAGCTCAGGTAATCTTAATCTTCTTGTCTGACCTTCTTCTTCGTCCTGCAACGCGCGACACCAGTGACCAGTTATGTCCTAATCGTGTGACAGCGGTCATTCGTACAACCTAATCACACGGTGGCTATCGCATGCGACACTGATCGCTCGTGTGATCTAATCGTGCGGTGGATGTCGCACGTGACACTGACAACTCATGCAACCTAATCGCGTGGTGGTTGCTGCCTTGTCGTTACCACAAGCACCACATGCATTGCTCTCAGCCTCAGTCGTACGTCTTGACCGCTATCATGGCCATCGCAACCTTGACCACACCTTTTTTTGCCCTATATGTTGTGTATATACAATTAAACTTTAATTATTTTTTCAGCATGATATTATTATTGTAATATACCAAAAATATATATATTAAATATCTTGGGTAATAAGGATTTAAAACAATTAAAATCTTGTCCTAATTGAAATTATTTAGGAAAATAATAAACATATAATTAATAATTAATAAGGAAATAAAGTTACATGAATATATAGAATTTATTAGAATTTCTCTGTCGATTATTGTCTCGCATTCGTGATTGATAGAGTTGTCAGTGATTGTTAGTATTTCCTGTCGACATTATCTCTCATTCGTGGTTGAGAGAGTTGTCAGTAACCGTTAGTATATCCTGTCGACTATTGTCTCTCATTCATGATTGATAGAATTGTTAGTAACCGTTAGTATATCATGTCGACCATTGTCTCCCATTTGTGGTTGAGAGAGTTATCAGTGACCATTAGTATACCCTATCGACCATTGTCTCTCATTCGTGGTTAAGAGAGCAGTCAGTGAATGTGATATATTTTGACTACCCAATCGATCACTCGGAGTAGTGGTAACTGGAGTTGCGTGTAGTGACTGCTCACTCGGCCACTCGGTGTAGTGGTAGCTAGAGTTGAGTGCAGTCAGTAGCTAGATAGCTACTTGTCATGTCCGTCCACTCGGCCACTCAGAGTAGTGGTAGCTGGAGTTGTGTGCCAACAGTGACCATTGCATATGTTTGTGATGTCTTTTGTATACTTGTTATATGTTGCTCATGTTGTTGCAAGCAGTATCATTGTTAATCTTTACTTACTGCTATTCATGGTATTACACTCGGTTGATTAGGTTGGTATATGTAGTTTGATTATGCTCTTACTATTATCGTGGTTGATAGATATTACCTTTGAGACTGTATTTCCTTTGATCTCCTTACACTTAGTCATGCACTATATTCTTATACCCACTAAGTCGTTGTACTCACCACCCTTTATTTTTCTTTGACCTCCAGGTTAGCAGGTAAAGGACATGTGTTGACTACCCTAGCGTCGCTCAGAGATTAGTTCTTGCCGATCCCGCTCGACTTTTAGTTATTGGGCTTCATTTGTATGTTGTTGTGATTCGGTTGCTTTTCGTTGAGTATCGACTTTTGAGTTTTGGTAGAATTGTAATAATCTTTACCTTGTTTAGTTTTTGTTTAGTATGTTCACATGTTCATACATACATACCCGCATTAGCATTTAAAAAGTTAGCGAGTTTCTATTTTGCATCGATGTTTATTTTACATGAACTGAGTTCAATATCGTTACTTCTCACATTGTCACTATGGGGTATCGTTCAGTCCTATCGACAAGTATACCCTCGGGGCGTGATAATTTTATTGGTATCAGAGCCCATTCGAGTTTGAATTGTGGGTTTTGTGTTTTGGGATTTTCCATCTCGTTTCGATTTATGGTTTTTTCTAGTTTTGGGACCACAAGGCAAGCCGAAGGACATCTCTTAGCTATAGGAAAGTATGTATACCTCTAGTGGTTATCCTACCTTTTGTTTTGACTATTTATTTTAGTTACTTGTTAGACATGTTTATATCATAGAAAATTGAGATATAGCTGGTTAGATTTTCTCATTTAGTTGGTTATATAGTTGTTACTATATCTTTCTATTAGACACTTATTTACTTGGTCATAGTAGGAATGACACTTAGTTAAACACTTACTAACAATTGCAGTCGAGGATAACCCCGAAAATGATCCGTGGACACTTAGGGACTCGGCCATGATGCATGAAATATCGACTCTTCAGAGGCGCCGACTGATGATGAGTCGGAAAGTAGGGGTCGAACCCGTCCACAACTTAGTGGAGATCAAGGAGCACAGTCTCTGAAAACACCAACAATAATATTCGTCCCCGCCACTACCACTTGGGTAATGGACAAGGTGCGTATATCAATACTAGCTCAGTTAATAGAGAATTGATGTTCTCTACTCCATGGGAGATTATGACCCATGGACCGCTCATACTTGGTTGGATAACCTAGAATGTACATTTGAATATATGACCCTCACTGATGTGGAAAAGATGGAGCTAACTACTTATCGCTTACGACCAAGCCACCATGTGGTGGAAGACTACAAAAGAGGACCTTCGAGGAGCAGAACATCACCTGGTGATGATTTTGAAAAGATTTTCAGAGATAGATTTTCGCTACGTTAGTGGTTCATCTTAGGAGTTCCTAAACCCTATGTTGGGCGATATAGCATAATAGATTTCAAGGCGGAGTTTAATCAACTCGCCAAATGCTACTCCCACCTAATAGCTTAAGAATATGACTGCACGTTCTATGCACTCAAGGTCTTAAAGCCTACATACAGATCATAATATTTGGACCCTCTGTCGAAGAGGCAGTAGATCGAGCATTTATGGATAAAATTAGGAGAGTTCTGACACCATGATCAAAGGGATTAGCTGTAACAATATCATCAAGGAAAGTATTGACTTCTAGTCGAGAAGTTAAGGGTTGCCCTTGGACTTTGATAGTCATACCCTAACTATAGATCGACAAGCGTTTGGAATGATGGAGTTTGGACATCAGTTTAGGCATGGATTGATTGGTCACTTATCATGCGACCGTCGAATGTCGAGCTAGAGTAGTAACTTTCAACCTTCGGAAACCTTCTTGGAAATTCATCGAGATTAATGATGAAGGAATAGTTTGCTTCAACACTATAAGCCAAGAAATTGCTATCTCCTGAATGTCAGGGGTATCCACTATCATCGAGGAGATCTATGAGGATAATATATCACTCCTCTCAGACTTTCACATCGTATGAAAATATCCTAACATACTTCCGGACAAAGTTCTTGGTTTGACACCTCGAAGGAAAGTGGAGGTCGTGATTGAGGTACTTTCAAGGACGGTTCTAATATCCAAGACCCTAGACCACATGATACTAAAGGAACTCAAAAATCTAAAGCCACGACCGCAGAAAGTTCATAGTTTTTTTAGATCAGCTGGTTACTACCAAAGGCTTGTAGAAGATTTTCTGACCAAGAAAGGAGTGAAGTTTTCATGGACAAAGGCTTGTGAATCGAGCTTCTAGAAACTTAAACAAAAACTAATAGGTGCACCTGTGTTAGTAATTCATTCCAGTGAAGATGGGTTTGTCCTCTGCACAGACGCATTGTTGCAAGGATTGAGTGCAGTCCTGATGCAGTTTGACTGTGTAGATTATATGTCTTCTGTTAGTTGAAGGTGTTGGTGCAGGGAGAACCAGAATCAAACCTATGTTTTGATGTTGTCAAAGATTCAAAGTTAAGTCTTATTGTTATCTGATGAACTAATCCAGTGTGCAAGATCTCAACTCCAAAAGCCTAGTAGGTATGGAGGACCTGATACTAGTCAAGGAAAGTCTCGGCAGAACATGGAACCAGGCAGGAAGTCCAGATGGGTCAAGAGGACCTGACATATGGTAGGAGGATTCGATAGGTCTGGAGGAGCTGATATCGAATCAAGTGGAAGACCTGGAAGGCTGATCCGATGTTGAGCAAAGTCTAAACAGATTTAGAGAACCCGATGTTTGGCAGGTGAGTTGAGGTAAGCACCTAGAGTTAGTGCAGTGAGGTCGTATCCCAGTGGGACAAACCTTAGGCGCTGATCCAACTAAAGAAATCAACGGAGGTTTCTAAGTTGAGATCAGGACAGTCCGTGTAGGTTCGAGTTGGTTGGCTAGAGGGGGTGAATAACCTGCAAAACAAATTTAGACTATCTCTTGCTTATTACTTAAGCAAGAGATAGTCTAAATTTGTTTTGCAGGCTATTCACCCCCTCTGGCCGGTCAACTTGGACCTACAAGTGGTATCAGAGCCAGAACTTCCTTAGAAGGACGCCATCTAAAGTTACTCAAAGAATGGCTGGATCAAACATCTACCCGCCAAAGTTCGAGGGGGAGTTCACGCTATGGAAGAGCAAAATGGAGATATTCTTTAAAACAGATTTTGATATTTTGCTGACAATTAAATACGGTTTTGAAGCACCTAAATACGAAAATGGAAAAGATAAAGAAGAATATCTTTGGACCAAGAAGCAGCAGATCAACTTCATGGCTAACGGTAAAACTGAGTTCCATCTACTAAGCGTGCTACCGCCTTAGGAGGTCAATCGAATCGGGGCCTACAACTCAGTCAAAGAACTCCGGGAGAAGTTCCTGGAGCTCCATGAAGGAACATCGGAAGTCAAACTAGCAAGACGAGACATGCTCCGAAATCAACTAACGAACCTCCGAATGGAAAAGGGAGAAACGATAGATCAAGTATATGCAAAGATCAAGGAGCTGATCACCGGACTCACCAACCTAGGAGAAATAGTATCAAATCGGGATTCGCTAAGATATGTTTTAAACGCATTCCCGAGAACTCAAGATTGGGCATTCATCATCGACTCCTACTACGTCTCCAAGAACCTAGAGGTATGTACCTTAGAAGAGTTATTCTCTACTTTGGAATTAC
>JBBUKS010000078.1:3052307-3069447 GCA_038050645.1 Hedychium gardnerianum | reverse complement strand
TGTCATACTCACCAATTCAACCATCCTACTTGACTTATCAATGAATCACTATCATCCCTAAGGCTAGGACTAATCAACTCATGTCTTTCTAGATATCGAATATTGAAAATCTCATCATCACAAGGATAGCATGACATGTCCTATAATTAACGCTCAAATAGCAAGCATACCGAAGGGGGTTTAGAATCGTTACTCTTGTTGCGTGCTTCTCTTCAATGACGTTATTGGGTCCAAGACAGGGTTCATACAAACTGAATTTGGTTCCATGTCGTAGATCTTCAAATTATCTTCGATTTGAATGGTTGTATGCCCTATGCTTCATCCCAGATTGAAAGTTGGAGTCGTTTGAAGAAGAGATAGCATCTAGAGAAGAAGACACGGCCACTGATTGTGAGACACGGTCGTGTCTCTTGGCTCACACTTGAGGAGAAGGCACAGTCGTGCCTGGATGGCCTGACCTGCCATGAAGGTTAGAGCACAGTCGTGTCTAGTTAACACGGCCTTGGCCTGACTTCTTTCTGTTTGGGTGACACGATCGTGTCTAGTTGACACGGCCTTGGCTTGAATGTGAGGCACGACCATGTCTAATGAGACACGATCGTGTGCCTAATGCAGAAACTCACATAGCCTTGTTTTTTCAAGGCACGCCTTGTCTTCAATTTTTCTCCCAAAAATTCTTTCACGCCCGTGACATCATAGCTAGCTCATGGATGTTATTGAACCTAAAATGAAACAAACAAAAGAGTTAATGCTATGGAATAAAATGAAGACATAAATAGAAACCTAAGTGAAAATAAAGAAGAACTTAGGCTTCCTCCCAAGAAGTGCTTATTTTAGGTCATTAGCTCGACCCCTTATTTGGTTCATCTAAATCTCGCCCTTGGAGGGGTAAGATATTTTTGGATTTTCTTTAATAAGGCCCAAAATGTGGAGGGAGCTATCCTCGTGGGATCCATCATATGAAACTCTACGCGCTCCTTCTTCTCCTTGATTGTTCTTTCTGGAGGATGGAGAAGGTTCAATTGAAGCATCTACTTCTAGGCCTCATCAAAACCTGCACACTCAAAGAAAGAATACACCTCCCACACATATGTTAAATAGGAAAAACTAGAAGCATATTTAGTCTAATTGAGCGTGTGTCAAAAATTGAGTCATATCCTACAAAATCTATTACAGGTACCTCTATGAAATCTTCTAAAAGATCATAAGAAATACTTACTTTGTAGTGATTAAAGGTACTTCAAGGTTCCAATCAAATGGATGCGACTTCCACTAGGCCAAGTAAGGATTCTAGCTCTAGTTCAGGTAGTGGTGTCTCTAAAAGTCGTGATTCTTGGGGCCTTGCCTCTTCTATAAAAGTTCCTATACTTTGATTATCAAAAAAATCAATCCTTGCAACCACCATAATTTTAAGTAGTTGTGCAATCAAAGGAAGTGATTCTTGGGGTGTTGCTTCCATAGTACATGTCCCTACACTTCTATTCACAAACTTATCATCATTATAATTAGTGAAGAGTCCACTAACATTAATATCTTCAATAGGAGAGTCAACATCTTCATATGTATTCTTAAACTGTTCATTCTCATCATCGAAAAACTCAATATCACCATTAACAAATACAATCCAAGGAGGAAAATCCAAAAATTTGCAAGGCACCACATCTCCATCACAATCATTATCATAGAATTTATCAAATTCTTCATCGTTCTTAGCTTCCACTGCCCTTTGTGGAAAAGACATTTGAGGTACATGAGTCCTTGGTGGAGGCATCGGGAGCAATTCATCTTCAATGATAGCTTGAGGCATATGAATCACATGCTGAGGACTCTATATTTGTGGTGTATAAATCCTTGTTGGAGTGGTGGGCGAGTCGAGTTTTCTTAAGGGTTGTAATGGAGGGGTAATGCATTGTGAACTCAACTTATCTGACTTGGCTTCTAACTATCTAAACCTCTCATTTAGTTTGATGATATCTTCTATATGATTTTCAAAACTCTTGAGTGGTTGCAACAGTTTTTGTTTTTTGTTCACATCCGAATTCATGGCTTGCACCTTTAAGAATGTTGGGGAAGATTCCATCTAATCTTGATTTGACTATTGTTGGAGGTTCTGTGTCACTTGATCAATTAAGTCATATGTTTCTTTCAAAGTTTTGTTCATCAATGAACCTCCTATAGCAGAATCCAATAATGTCTTATCTGAAAATGAAATCCCCTTATGGAATAAATGAATATTGAGACATTTCTCCAACCCATGATCAGGACATTGCTTTAATAAGCCTTTAAATCTTTCTCATGCTTCGAATAGTGATTCTTCTTCTATTTGTGCAAAATTCATAACTTGATTTCTCATAAATGTTGTCCTACTTGGTGGAAAAAAGTAATTCAGAAAGTGTTGCTCTAATTGTTTCCAACTCATTATGCTTAGTGGATGAAGAGAATTCAACCAAGTCTTTATTTTTCCCTTAAGGCTGAATGGAAATGCCAACAACTGAATAACATTCTCTGAGACCCCTTCACACTTCACTATACTACAATATTCTTGAAATACCTCAAGGTGAAAGTACAGATTTTCAAAATTTTCTCCTCCAAATTTGTGAACTTGTATCAAAGAAATTAAATCTAGGTCAAGTTGAAAGTTGGACATCAATCTATGGAGGTACAATGGGATCCAATAGTCTTGTAGATATAAGTGTACAAAAATCTCTTAAAGGCATGTTTACCATGTCAGTTCGCTTCATATCTTAAAATAAAAAAATAGTAAGTTCTTGGGAACAAAATCACAATCACCTACAAATCAAAATTATTAGAAAGGCAAAGGTGCATAATTAAAAATAAACAAGAAAAATATAGAATTTATCAACAAAAAGAAAATGCTATGAACAAATAAACAAAATGCAGTATTTTTTTGGATTATGTATATGGAAAAGCAAACTCTAGTATTTTTGGTCTATGTGTATGAGAAAATAAAACAAAACTATAGATAAACAAATAAAATGTGAATTTTTATTAACAAAAAAAAGTGTCTAGAGTAACTAAATTGCTAGTCAATTAATGTTAATCAAAAATAGTCCCCAGCTATGATGCCAAAAACTAATTATGTCACCATAAGTGCACGGTTACGTCATTAGTAAATTAAAAGATTATCGTATCCACAGGAACTGTTGATTAAGCACTAGTAATTTCGCAAAGTAAGTTATCTAGATAATCAGAGGTTGGTTGGAAATCATGAACTAAAGTTGAGAAGAGAGAGAGAGGGAGAGAGAGAGAAAGATGAGAGAGAAGGTTGAAAGAGTTGAGAAGGTTTGTGTGAAGATGGTTCTAGGATTTCGGTTTTACTATGATGTTAATTAATGTCCCTAATGTATATTCATCTCCTTATTTTATATGCTTACATTCTTGTAGGAATTTGTAATAGATCTTTAGAATAGAATACCATTGGAATGTCCTAGCAAGGAATAGCCTCTATGTCAAAGTCTTTTGACTCTAGGATGTGGGTAAGTATCGACACACTTTGTCACTAAGGGTATGTAAGTCTGGTTGAATGGGTATTCTCGGTCACTAAGGATCCCCCGGTTATCCTACCTAGAAGCAACCTCAACATAATGCATTACTCACACACACATTTCGTCAAACATGTAGTAGGCACAATACACATAGAACAAGGCATAAACACTTCATTAAATAAGAAAATGACATATACATAGTTCATACATCAATCACACATCATAATTATTCCCTATAACCTAGAATAAGGAGAGCCACTCCATTGCAAGGGAATAAAACCAAAAGATGAAGAAAATAGCAAACTACAACTCAATATATGAAAATAGAGAGAAGAGAATACTTATCCATGAAGTTCGGCGTCATCGGAGGTGTTCCCTTGCTCCGGAGGGGGACGGATCATCGAGGAGAAGGATATGGAAGCTCTAGGGTTCCCCCCTAAGGGGAGAACCCTTCCCCAAGGAGAGGGGCTTAACACCAAACCAAAGATACCAAATAAGTGATTTCTTGACCTTTTATACTTGCCCAGAATTTCTAGATCTACCCCTTTTGTTAGACTTCAAAAAACCCTGGTTTTCACACCTTAAACCACTTAATCATGGGTTGATATCTGGATAAAAGTTGTATTTCATGAGGTTATTTATATTCTTGAAGTTGAATCAGCTAAAAACTCCAAGCGAGCGCAAAATTATAGCCGTTTTACTTTTGGTCTGCAAGCTATCTGGAATTCAACATGCCTATGCCTAAAAAACACAGACGTGCATAAAAAATACACAGCATGTGCTCTAGTAGTGAGGCACAACCATGCCTCTGGGTCACGGTCTGCAATTGTGGAGCTTCTGGAGCCTAAACATAGTCATGCCTTGAGGCACGGTCTGCAAATGAGGAGCTTCTAGAAGGGGGACACGGATGTGACTTTTAGGATGGCTAAACATTATTTTCTCATCTTTTACTCTTAAAAAAAGTTGTAGATCTTGAGGTTAAATACATTTTGGAAGTTGATTCAGCCCAAAATTCCAACCGTACACAAAGTTATGGTTGTTCAAATTTGGTCTGCAAATCTGGGCAGAGTAGGAAACATGGTCGTTCCTAGGAGGCATGACTATGCCTTTTATCATGGATATATCATGAATTTTTCTATTGCACTCTGAATAAAAGTTGTAGATATTGAAGTTATCTGCATTTTGGAAGTTTATTCATCCCTAATATCTAATGGTATGAAAAGTTATGGTCATTCTACTTTTCGTCTGCAGGCTGCCCAAAATCTAATTTATCTCTAAATATGCTCCAAATCGCGTCCTATCAATGAAAACACGTAAAGAGAAGTTCTCCGAACTAAAAGAGTAGAAGTATGTCATAATAATAAACTAGGGTATAGTATGTGTAAATTATGCTCATGAAATATAAGTAGTTGTGCTTCAAACAATGTATAAAAGTATATATAATCTACGCACATCACTACACTTCATACGCATGCTTAAAAATCTTTAACCTTTGAAATTGGCAAGAAATGGGATAAAAATAAGGTTTATCAGTAATTCCAATCTATTGGTGACAGTTACCAATTGATTGGTAATTCTGTGGTTTGCCACAGAAAGGCTCTGAATCGATTAACTCAATCAATTGATAGTTCTGTGGTTTACCACAGAATGATTCCTAATCGATCAGGGCAATCAATCTTGCAGGGGCCAAGTTCTTTGATGGTTCAATCGATTGGTTATTTTGGCTAATTGATTGGAAAATATTTTTCGCGAGCACAAAACCTCACTTAATCGATCACAATGATCGATTTAGCTATACCAATCGATTGGGTTAATCGATTGGTGCTGACTTTTACCTAGCAAAGAATTGTTTTGAATTGATTACGCTGATCAATTAAAGTCTCACCAATTGATTAGTGAGTTTCACCAATCGATTGGTAGGCACGATTTTATACCCGTGCCCTAACTAATCAATTCAAACATCCACTTTTCTCCCGAGCCCTACTCTTCCAACTCAATCGCCGTCTGTGTCGCCCATTCCTTTCGTCTCAGACGATCTCTCAAGCATTGCCTCAGACATTTAGGTCACTCCAATAAGCCCTAGACTAGTGGTTCCTTTGGAGTTCTTGCCTTTCTTTTCCCCATATCTAGGTTGTAGCTTACTCAACATGTCCACAGAGCTAGGGTTTTGGAGAAGGTTGTTCTCCGGCAACAACTCTTTCTCTGGAGATCTTGGGATAGCAAATCTTCTTTCCTAGCCCATCCTCAACTTGCTGAGAAACAAATGCCACCAAAGTAAAACCTTAAACCCTGGTTTTTAGTTGATTTCATACTTCATGAAATATTTGCTAATCTGTTGATTGTTGCATTCCATTCATGCATCATAAATCATATTCTTTTGTTGCTCATGAATTGTTGGTTCATTCATCATTCATTCCCTTTAGAAAGAAACAAAAGCAGATTGAGTCTGGTGAGGGAAATGTGGGTTCATCTCAACCTCAAATGCCCATCGATTCCCATTTTCCAAATGCTTCTCTCCAACATGCATTTCACACTAACAAGTTTAAATTTATTCCGGCTCGGTTAATTGATCGCTAATTCATTCATGATAATTGTTTAGATGTCGTGAGGATCATTGAATTCTATAAGTTAGAGTCCATTGTGTATTGTGAACTCGACATTAATGAAGGGTTGGTATCTAAGTTCTATAATACTTTGTATCCATCTGGCGTTAACTTGAAATACTAAACCTGTGTCATTAAACGCAACCTGGACTTTACTCTTGAAAACCTCCAAGAGTTTTTAGGATGTAGACCCTCCACAAATGATTTTGTTTTCTACCCTATGTTGCTTGATCTATTGCCTTCACCTGTTGAGCACATATCCATCTCCTCCATATATGAGCATTTCTATAGACAACCTCATTCTGATGGACCTAGTGCTTCTATCAACACTTTTTCTGCTCTTGAGATATCAGCTTAGGACAATGCTCTGTTCAAAGTCATTATCAATCGCATTTTACCTATTATGACATGTACATTAGCTACCATTTGACCTCCACATCTCTTTATGCTATATGCATTCTTTAATGTAGCATTGAATATGTTTCATTACATCATTCACTTCATCAAACCAGTACATGGTACGGTTCATATGCCATTTGGAAATCTCATCACAAATTGGTTAGCATCTTTGGGCATAGATGTTTCTCATGGCAAGTTGGAGCCAATGACCACCAAGTATTCTAGGATTACGGTATGGTCATTTTTCCTTGGACGATATTGATGTGCGTTGATAATATATTCCTTTAGACATTGTTTGTTGCACATCTACTTATATTTCATTGATTATGATCTATATTATCACACCCTATCTCATTATATTATCATTCTTTTACTCGTTTAGTTCGAAGATCTGCTTTCTTTGTATTTTCATTTACAGGATGATATTTGGAGATAAAACAAAGCAAAATGAACATTAGAACAAGCTTGAGGAGCAAAACTAGTAAGCATGGTCGTGCCTCTTCAAGGCATGACCATGCCATTCCAAGCCAAGCATGGTCATGCCTAACAGGCACGGTCGTGCCTCCTTAGCAACTCCATCTAGCTGAACTCCAGAACCTTCCATGATCAGGCAGTGCCAAAAGGCACGATCATGCCTTCTACCAGCCTACCACTCGCATTTCTAGAACCTTCCATGATCAGTCCATGCCAAAAGGCACGGTCGTGCCTCCTCAGGAGTATCATCAGTAGCTGGACAAGAACCTCCCACGAGCAGGTCATGCTAAAAGGCACAGTCGTGCCTCATTTCCAGTCTTCCACTTGAAGAAACAAAAACATCCCATGTTCAAGCCGTGCCAAAAGGCACGACCGTGTCTTGTTTAAACATGTACCCATGTTTAGGTCGTGCCCTTTGGGCACATCCGTGCCTTTTTCTGGAACTCCCCATGGCATGGTCATGCCTTACAAGTACGATCGTGTGGCGATAAGACATGGGCGTGGGCCTATAAAAAGGAGTCAAGATTCCCTTTTCAAAAGGGAGGAAAGGTTTCCCCTTTGTGGGAACCTACGAGGTCCATTTCTTAGCCGATTTCCATGATCCATCCACCTCCAGAGCAAGGATTTCATCCAAGAAGACCGGCAAAACATCCACCTTGCTATGGAGTAGATTTCCTAGATTCTTGGATTTAGAGAGTAATTGTGATGTGATGTTGATGCAAACACTATGGATTTGCTAATTTCCTTTTTCTATGAAGTGTTTATGAGTTGTTCCATGTGTGTCATGCTTTAGTTATGTATGATTGAATGTGTGTGTGAAATGTATGCATGTGGATGTGGATGATTGTCACCATGTAGAGGTGATGTTTTATATTGTATGACCGGAGGAAGGGTAGTCCTTTAATTAGACTTTCTAGAGTTATCACCTTGAAATGAGGCCAATTCTATATAAGGGATTAGCTAATTATGGTTTAATGGGTTTTCACCATTTCAATGTTAGGAAGTGACTTGTGGAATCTAGATCATATGACCGGGGAGCCCTTAGTGATAGAGAATAGTCATTTAATCGGACTTTTCATGTTACCTCTTCTACTTAATAGCATTGGAAAACAACGGTGTAAGCACTCTGGTCTGAATTTCATGAGTTAATACTGATAATTTGGTTAGGTTCTTTACAAGATTGTAAACTTAGAGTTTGGAAGATGAACAATTCATAGAATCATCAATTAGCATCATAATGAAACCTAAGTTCTAGGATCAACTTCCCTAACCAACTTCTCTCTCAACAACCAACCTCTCCCATCTTTTACCTCTCAGCCTTTCTCTCTCTCTCTCTCTCTCTCTCTCTCTCAAGCTTTCACATCCAATTTTTGATTTTCTAGATAACTTACTTTATGTACTCATTAGTGCTTAATCTAAAGTCCCTGAGGATTGATATTTTTTTATTACTTGATGACTTTACTGTGCACTTGCAGTAGACACAAATAAGTTTTTGGCATTGTTGTCGGAGACTGTTTTGATTAACATTAGACGTTTTTATTTTGATAATAAATTTCTTGTGAATAGTTTTACAATTTACTTCCTTTCTTCAATTCTGCATTTATCTTTTGTGTAAATAATTCTATCGTGAACTTAACTCGAAAGTACTTGGATTTTGTTTCTTTTTGTATGCGAAGGACTAAATTTGTAGGATATCTTTTTCTTGTTGATTCTGAGATTAATAGAACGTTTAAAAAAAGAAAAAAACATTTGCAAAGACAATTGGAAGAAGAACAAATTCAGTCCATTAAGGTAAACAAGCCTCTTAAAGATTATGCTGCTCCCCTATTTGGAAAGGGAATTGGACCCTATTATACCTCCATCGATTTATGCTCAGAACTTCATTCTTGACACAACATTTATTTCCAAAATTCAAGAGGATCAATTTGGAAGGTTAGATTCTAAAAATTCATATCAGCATCTTGTGGAATTATACAAATATTGTAATACAATGAAATATGAAGGGGTTCTAGAAGACATAATTTAGATATTAGCATTTCCCTTCAACCTCAGAGATTTAGCCAAAGTTTGGTTAAATACTTTGCTGCCTAGAAGCATCAAGATATGGGATGAGTTAGAGCAATGATTTTTGAACAAGTATTTTTTACTAAGAAAAATAATCTATCTAAGGAATCAGATCATGAACTTTAAGCAAAAATATGGAGAGTCATTATGCAAAGCATGGGAAAAATTCCTAGACTTATTATACCAATGTTCACACCATGGTTTGGAACAATGGTTGATTGTCTATATATTTTACAATGGGATTTCTTTCTCCAGCAAGACTCAGTTAGATTCGGCTATAGGGGGCTCTATGTTGAAAAAGAGTTTGAATGAAGCATATGATTTGATTAACCGAGTAGTGGAAAACATCAATGAATGGTCAGAGGAAAATTTTAAGACTCCCCCATTAGAAATCTTTGAAATGCAAAGTTTTAAAGAAGGTCAAACATTAATGATGAGCTATATTCAGCAATCTGTAATATTGAAAACTTTAAATGAGACAACATTTAGACCCAACATGAAACATTCAGGCACTTAGATGATGGGTTGACTACTTCAATCAAATTAAACCTTGAAGAATGTTGTAATGAAGCTATATGGAGAAGCAGTGATGAATTTGAAGTATATTTTCAAATAGCAAAGGGCCCCATGGAGGCAAGCATAAATTGTGAAAAGTTAGATACTCTAGATGATGGGAATAAAGAGTATAAGCACATTAAGACACTTGAACAAGCTCTTCCTGAACATAAAGTCACACCACCCCAAGTAGAACTTAAACCTCTTCTTTCTAATCTTAGATATGAATTTCTTGGGCCAAACTCTACATTCCTAGTGATTGTCAATGCAAGTTTGAATGAATCAGAGATCAAAATGTTGCTTAGAGAACTAAGCTTGCACAGGAAGGTAATCAAATATACCATAGATGACATTAAGAAAATTAGCCCTTCTCTGTCCATGCATAGAATTTTACTTAAAGATGATCATAAATGCTCAGTAGAACATCAGAGAAGGTTAAATCCTAATATGAAGGAAGTGGTTAGGAAAGAAATATTGAAGTTTTTAGATGCGAGAATTATCTACCCCATCTCCGACAATGAATGGGTAATCCCGATTCATGTGGTTCCAAAGATAGGAGGGATGACTGTGATAGAAAATGAGAACAATAAATTGATTCATACACGGACAGTTACTAGATGGCGTATGTGCATCGACTATAGGAAGTTGAATAAAGAGACTAGGAAGGATCATTTTTCTCTTTCCTTTATTGACCAAATGCTAGAAAGGCTTACTAAGCACACATATTTTTGCTATTTAGATAGATATTCCGGATTTTTTCAAATTCCTATACATCCTCAAGATCAAGAGAAGACTACTTTTACATGCCCATATGGAACTTTTGCTTATAGGAGAATGTCTTTTGGCCTTTGTAATGCTCCTTCTACTTTCCAACGTTGCATGATGGCTATCTTCTAAGATTTGATTGAAGACATAATAGAAGTTTACATGGATGACTTTTCTATGTATGGAACCGACTTTAACACATGTTTTTCTAATCTTTCTAGAGTTCTATGGAGATGTGAAGAAGTTAATTTGGTGTTGAATTGGGAAAAATATCATTTCATGGTTAAAGAAGGAATAGTTTTGGGTCATAACATTTCTACACAAGGAATTGAAGTTGATAAGGCAAAGATAGAAGTAATTGAGAAACTTCCTCCTCCGATAAATGTGAAAGGGGTAAGGAGTTTTTTTGGGTCATGCTGGATTCTACCGACGCTTCATGAAAGATTTCTCCAAGATCTCCAAACTTTTGACTAATCTATGAAAGGGGTAAAGGATGTCGAATTCTGCTTTGATCAAAATTGTCTAGATGCTTTTGATAGGAATAAAAGAGCTTTGGTGGCCGTTCCTATAATGCAAGCACTGGATTGGAAACTCCCATTCAAAATTATGTGTGATGTCAGTGATTATGACGTAGGAGCAGTTTTAGGGCAAAGAAAAGACAAGAAAGTGTATATCATACATTATGCTAGTAAAACTCTAGATGATGCTCAAATCAACTATACTACTACAGATAAAAAATTGCTAGCAGTTATCTTTGCATTTGATAAGTTTAGATCATATTTGGTGAGGTCAAAAGTGATATTCTATATAGATCATGCAGTCATTCGATACTTAGTACGAAAGATGCTAAACCCAGGCTGATTAGATGGATATTGTTACTTCAAGAATTCGATCTTGAAATTAGAGACAAGAAAGGGGCAGAAAATGTTGTGACGGTCATCTATCCAAAATGTGTAAAGATGTACAAGAAAACATAGATGACCATTTGCCTATTGATGACTCCTTTTCAGATGAACATCTTTTATCGATCACTAAATTGAAAGACACATATTATATAGATTTTGTGAATTATCTTTCTTGTGGTATTCTCCCACCAAATCTCACCTATCAGCAGCGAAAAAAATTCACAAATATTAAGCATTACATATGGGATGAGCCCCTACTTTTCAAGAAGTGTGGAGATACGATCTATCGAAGATGTGTACCCGAAGATGAAATTAAGCAAATCTTGCATGACCGTCACTCATCACCTTATGGGAGACACTTTGGAAATGTAAAGACCTAAAGTTTTACAAACTGGTTAATTTTGGCCAAATTTGTTTAAAGACATAGGGGATTATGTACTATCTTGTGATTGCTGTCAAAAAATAAGAAATATTTCAAAGCGACATGAGATGCCTTTAAACTTTATCCTTGAAGTTGAGCTCTTTGATGTTTGGGGAGTTAATTTTATGGGGTCATTTCCTTCATCATGCGGAAATAATTATATCTTAATTGTTGTAGATTATGTTTTCAAATGGGTGGAAGTCATAGCCTCTCCTACTTCTGATGCTAAAAATGTCATTAAGATGTGCAAAAAGATAATTTTTCCCAATTTTGGAGTACCTAGAGAAATTATCAGTGATGGAGGTTTTCACTTCATTGAACAACAGTTTGAGAACTTACTTAAGAAATATGGGATAAGCCATAAAATTGCAACACCATATCATCTGCAGACAAGTGAGCAAGTTGAGATTTCAAACAGAGAGATCAAAGAAATTTTGGAGAAGACGGTATCTTTGACTAGAAAAGTTGGTCTCTAAAGTTGGATGATGCTCTATGGGCCTACTGTACCACTTACAAAACCCCAATTGGAATGACACCATTTCATTTGGTTTATGAAAAATCATGTTATCTATCGGTGGAATTAGAACACAAAGCTTATTGGGTAGTTCAACGATTAAATCTTGACTTGAAATTAGCTAGAGAAAAGAGAAAGCTTCAACTCAATGAATTGGATGAGCTTAGAATGGATACTTATGAGCATCCTAAGTCTCATAAGGAAAGAACAAAAAAATGACATGATAAACATATTATACGATGAGAATTTCATGAGAGATATCTTGCATTGTTGTTTAATTCAAGGCTAAGATTATTTCCTAAAAAATTGAAATCCCGATGGACAGGACCCTTCAGAATTCAAAAGGTATATCCATATGTGGAAGTTGATATCTGGAACAAGGAATTAGGGTCATGTAAAGTGAACAGGCAGAGACTGAAAAGATACTTCTTAGGGATGCCTGTTGATAAGGAAGAAGAATAATATTTTTCTGAACCTCATCCTCCGGATTGAGGCAAGATAGGGGTCGAGCTCAAGACCTTAAACAAACGCTTTTTGGGAGGCCTACCCAAGGATTTGCTTTGAAATTTGGTTTCTATATTTTTAGTTTCTTTGATTTTAATTTTGTATTTGAACTTGTGTACATGAATTTTGAAGGAATAATTGAGACACATGACCATGTTATAAAGGAAGATGAAGACACACAGTCGTGCCTCAATAATCAGAGCCCATCACAACAGGGTTGTGTGGTGTCACACGGCCGTGCCTCAAGAAGGAATTGTGCCAGATCCAACCATGGCCAGGTCGTGTGGTTTCACACGGTCATGCCTCATCCAGTGGAGCCACAAGATCAAGTCACGGCTTGGCAATGTCTTTTGATACTACCATGCCAAATTTGGACCAAGTGAAGTGTTGTAGTGGTAGAAGAAATAGAACCAACCATGCTACAATTGTGTCTTTTAACACGACCATATGAAGAAATTAATGCAAATAAAGACAATTTAATAGATTAGAAAAAAAATTGAAATTTAAGATTTATCAAGAATTTTCTTGAGATATTATTTCTTGAGATCTTTGCAATTTAATCCCTATGGTTTCTCAAATACCAATTTGGTCCTACATAGTACCTAAAATTATCTTTTGATGCATATAGATTTGAACATACAAAAAAAAATTGATTTTAATTTTTCTATTTGTTTAGTTAATTGTACATTTTCAACCTTAAGTTTATCAAATTCCACTAGAGAACATGCATTTGTTAATTGAATTTTTAAATCAATGTTAACCTTTTTAAACTAACATATTTGGTTCTTAATTTGTACAAAAATCTAGACATAATTTTAATACCTTCATATAACTGATTAGGAGATAAAAGACGTAACTCACTTACCGTGTCAGATTCATAGTTGGATGCTTTCCCTTTATTACTTCTTTTCTCTGAAGTAGCCCCCCCTTCATCGATATTCTCCTCTTGGTAGTCGACTGTTAGTGCTAGTCCAGCATATTCTTCCGTCTCGGACTTTTCTGATGACGATTCTCTCTAGGTCGCCTTGAGGTTCATTTGCTTGGGTCTTCTTGTCCTTTTGTCTTTTTCTTTTGCCTTGCTTTGCAATTTTGGGTAATTGTCCTTAATATGCCCTTCTTCATCGTAGTTGTAGCATCTTACTTTCCTTCTTTCTCATAAAAGCATCTTAGCTTGTGACTTATTAAAATTATTAGTTTTAAAAAACTTATTCAATTTTCTTACCATATACGACTTTTCATCTTCGTTGGGTGTTGAATATGAATACATTTCTGGTTCGTTTTCTTAGTCCTGCACATTGAGACTCAAGTAATTCCAAGGTAAAAAATAATTCTTCTAATGTACATACCTCTAAGTTCTTGGAGATGAAGTAGGAGTCAATGAAGGATACCCAATCTTGAGTCATCGAAAAGGCATTCAGTGCATACCAAAGAAAGTCCCGATTTGTAACTAACTCTCCAAGGTTACTGAGTCCAATAATCAACTCCTTCAATCTAGCATGCAGTTGTGTCACTTTTTCTCCTTTTTCCATATGGAGGTTGCTCAACTGATTTCTGAGCAAATCTCATTTTGCTAGTTTGGCCTCTGATGTACCTTTATGAAGCCCCTAAAATTTTTCCCAGAGCTCTTTAGCGGAGTCGTAGGCGCCGATCCAATTGACTTCCTGAGGTGGTAATACACTTAGCATATGGAATTCTGCTTTATCGTTGCCCACAAAGTCTTCTCTTTACTTTTTGGTCCAGTAGTGTTCTTCAATTTCTACTCCGTCCTCGTTCTTTGGTGCTTCAAAATCGTATTTGATGGTTAGTAAAATATTGAAATCAATTTTGAAGTATACCTCTATCTTTTTCTTCCAGGCGGTGAACTCTCCCTCGAACTTGGGTGGGTAGATGCTCGCTCCAGCTATTCTTCTAAATGCTTAGTTGGCGAATAGTTCTTCTAGGCAACCTCGCTCTAATACCACTTGATGGATCGGGTGGACCAGCTAGAGGGGGTGAATAGCCCTGCAATCAAAATTATGACTTCTCTTGCTAACGAACTTAGCAAAGACACACTAGTTATGCATAAATAAAAACAACATAAATTAATAAGTGGCTAGAGAGTTTACTTGGTTATAACCTGAGTAGTTGTTAATCCAAGGCGGTGGAAAGTGCACTAAGAAAGCTCCTTCTTCGACAAAGGTCGGAGGCGGAGAAGCTCCTTACAAAGTTGAGTGTACAGAAGCTAAAACTATATTACATAATTGAATACTAAGTGTCTTATTATAAATAGTGAATGAGAACTTTATTTATAGAGTTCTGATAAAAAATGATCGTTGCTGATGTGGCACTATTGGAGTCACCTCGAACAATTGAGAGCACCTCCAACCGACTACTTCGTCATCCACACGCAATGGCTCTCGATTGATCTGTCGGCATTGGAGGTGCCTCAGACCATTGGAGGCGCCTCGGACCACTTGCTGAGGTGATGATCTGGCCGTCCGGAGTTGAGCTCACCCGAACCCAACTCTGACCTTCTCCCCGAGCAAACTTTCTCACGGGTTCTCATCCCTCAGACCGTGTCATTCTCGCTCCACCAGTGTACTCTTCCGTAGCTCCTCGTCCCTCGGATGCACCAAGCCCGTCGACTCGCTTCTCGTGTCATCCTTCTTGCTCGTTCATCTTTCGCTTAACTTCTTGTGTTTTTAAGTTCCTGCACACTTAGACACAAGGCATCAAATGCACACATGACCTAATTTAACTCGATTGAACACATCAAAACTATCCCTAGGTACTTACAGATTTCACCAAACATAACTTTTAACCTTAGTCATACATCAAAATATTAAGTTAAATATTATGCTCCCAGTACCAACACTATGGTGGGCATACTTGGGTAGGTATTTATGGGTGTGTGAGGAAAGGAAACCCCAAACCCTAGAGTTTTCTTAATTTTTGCCGCCTCCGTTAATATTAGTCGTTAAATCATTCCTGAACATGAATTATAGAGGTGTGGATTGTAGAGGACCCCATAGGGATCATGCATCATGTATAATTATGGATTAAAACTATAGGGAGCTATAGATAGGACACAAGCGGAATATATAGAGCTTGAGAAATCGATCTCGACATAGGGAACTCGAGGAGCTCAAAGTTCTCAGTGGGGGGAGCTCGAAGTGCTTAGAAGGGAGATCTCGAGGAGCTCGAAGTGCTTCGAAGGGAGAGATCATGGAGCTCATAGTGCTCGGAGGGGAGATCTTGGATTGCTCAGAGGGGAGAGCCAGGAGTAAAGAGCTTGGAAGGTTGGCCAATGGCATCTACTAATTAGCTACAAAAGGTGCCAACATATCAACCTAGATTGAGAGGTTGGCCCTTAAGTTTGAGATATTTGCTAACCTAGAATGAAACCATGTAGGTATGATTCACTAATTTGGGATGAGAGGTCATTACTAGGGGTATTAGTGATGATTTACTTGAAGGAGTCAAGTTTGATGGTTTGTACTCAATAGGTTAGAGATTTGTGATGAGTTAGACTCAGAGGTGATCAAAGAAGGATGGTTTGAAGCATCTAAGGGACTGAAAATTTCAAGTTAGGTGGACCCTACGACAATGAGAATGAAGTGGTTGTTGGTTCTATGGCTTGATCTATGACAAAAGGTGAAATCGTCACCTTAGTGGCCCCTCCAAGGCAGCCTAACACTTCCTAGAGGGAGGGGGATAAATCACGAGGAGTTTCGTCCCATAATAGTAGCGCATGCAAGGGAGGTGAGTGATCAACGGGCATTCTGCACACGTTGAGAATCGACTCTACGCTTATCTGTGGCAATACCCCTACAAATATCATTTGTGCCACCGCTTGATGAACAACGACGAGGTGGACTCATAGGTGATTGAAGAATAATGGTTTGAAGCATTCAAGGGATCCCAAATTCCTAGTGAGGTGAACTCTAGGACAATCCGACTCAGTGGACACTATAGACAAAGAGAAGGATTTCACATTTGAGCAATCTTGGAGGGTTTAATCCATCCGATAGACTAAGAATCTGACACGAGGTGAACTTGAGCTCACCACAAGGTTGAAGACTTATACATAATAATGTGGACTCTGAAAGATTAGAGGTGAATGTCTTCTTAGGGCTATCACTTTTGAGAAACATCACCAGAGTATGTATATAGATGGGTATGGTTTTAGACAACCTAATGGCTTATAGGAAACTTTGACCAAGGGACAATAAATTTTGAATTGTAGTCGACGGTTAACCTCGATCTCATAGTTTTAAATAGGCTTACTGTAAGGAAGTCTAGGGCGCTAAACACGCAAATGCACAGCGGAAAGCCCTAGATCCTTTGCCACCGGATTCGTGTGAAGATAAAAAGACATTTACATATACTAGGTTTTCTTCTAGATCTATACTAGATCTACATGTTAGAGTGTATACCTTTGAAGCGAAGCC
>JBBUKS010000078.1:3001179-3033077 GCA_038050645.1 Hedychium gardnerianum | reverse complement strand
TTACACAGATGTTGTCGATCAAGTTTGAGTACAGGGTTGCAGCGTGTCGTTGTCGTAGCATAGAAAGCATAAGAGCACGAGCAGAGTTGAAGGTTGTTCTGAAAGCTCTACCTCAAGGCTCCTTTTATAGCCCTCCTTCTATTGATGACATGGCTACCTCCGATCAACTGGAACCTCCCCGGTCACCTGGAAGCTGCTAATGAGGCTGCAACATCTATCCATAGATAACATCGTCCATATTGTTCAGTCGATTGGAAGCCCTCCGATCACTTGAAGTATGGTTAAATCTGATCTTGACCACCTTGCTCGAATCGCTGGATTTCATCTTTTACTAGTCGCCTGGAAGTAGCTTTGGTCGTCCGTATGCTTCGATCTCCTAGACCTTTCAACTTCACTTACCAAGAGTTATCACCAACTAGTCGCCCGAAATCCCCTCTGATTGCTTGGAACAGTATAACTTTGCTTCTCTACAATTGTTACATGTAATGAGTATGATAGAATATTTTAAGTTACTCGCACTTACTTGACTAGATGTCCAGCTCCTAGCTGACCTCTAGCTCCTAGTTGACAAGCTACAGCTCCTAGCTGATTCCATTTGAACTTGTTTTGCAAGCCTTCAGCTCCCAATTGACTTCACTTGGACTTAATTATCAAGCATTCAGCTCCCAGCTGACTCCACTTGAACTTGATTGTCAAGTCTTCAGCTCCTAGCTGACTTCACTTGGACTTGATCCACCTAGTTCCCAACTAGGACTTTCTTGCTTAGTTCCCAACCAAGACTTAGCTCCTACCTAATTCCAATTAAGACTTTAGTTGCCTAGCTTTACTAGAACTTAGCTAGTATTTGATTCCCAACCAGGGCTTCACTTACTTGTCAAGTAACTTGCTTCTACACATTTGACATAAACTTGTTAGATCTCAACACATCTAAATTTAATCTTAGTCATATATCAAAATCTTGGGTTCACTATTGTGCTCCCAGTACCAACAATGGGCCCCGAGATAAGTGGAGAATGTGGGGAGACTGGGGGATATGGATAAAGCACGTGGATCTACGTGGCAGCCCCACGATCTAAATGTGGGATTCATACCTCCCTCTTGGGGGATGTTATAAAAAGGAGTCTACTTTCGCGGGCACAAGTACACACACAGAAACCCAAGACAACTTTTTCTACTTTCCAACTTCTTGATCACCGAACTAACTTACGAAGTGGCTGAGCCAAGGCCAGCCTTGGCGTCATTCTAACCTCTCTTGTTGAGTGCTTTAGGTCCAATGCGTGATCATCTCCACGGATCCTTCAAAGTCGCACCTCTAGTCTTTGCACTTATTCCAATGGCTCAGTCATCCATGGTCTTTGGCTGAAACAAAGTAGAAGGAGAAGATTAAGGGCATGATCCATGAAGTTGCAATTGAGAGTGGTAAAGATGATGATACCAACAAGATAGAGAGAGAGAGAGAGAGATTCCTATGAGTAGGGCTATAAATGAACTGAACGTTTGTGAACAACTTGATGTTCGGCTTAGTAAGAACTTATTTATGTTCGTTCAATATACACAAGATCAATTAAAATGAACAAACTTGAATAACTCATTTAACTAAATAAATAAGCTTGAATACATATGTGTTCAACTCGTTAACGTTCGTGAACATGTTCGTGAACAACATTCGTGAACAATGCTCGTGAACAATATTCGTGAACGATGTTTGTGAATCATGTTCATCAATAAAACTTTTATCAACATACTAAATAAACAAAGAATTTTTCAAAATGAATAAATAAATTTATATTATCAAACTCAATAATCAATCAAACAAATTTAAAATATAAAAATTTCAAACAATCAAACAAGCTTGAATTGAGAATTCGATAACATCTAAACGAACCAAGCTGAAGCCAAGCTTGAACCAAGCTCAAACTCATAAAAAAAATTAAGGTAAGCTTAAACAATCATTTTAATGGCTTGATTCATTTTAGGTTCGGCTTGGTTTGACTTAATTACCTTATTAAATAAGCTTGAATACCACAAAGGCTCGACTTGGCTCGTTTACAACCCTATGAGGAGAGGGGGAAAAAGAAAACAATTATTAACATGAAAAAACATTATCCGATCATTATACACAATTATAATAAAATTTAGGTTAGATTTAAAACTTTTTTGATAAATTTAAATATATATGTATGTATATATATACATTTAGATAATTTTATGTTTTTGTTGTTATTATTAGACATCAACATTTAAGTGGGTCGCTATTGGTATCCTGTTGGATGAGATGATCAAAACCATTACCAAGATCCTCTTTTGCATTTCCTACCGCAAATTACCGAACCTATGAAGTTTCAAAATATCCAAATCATATATTTAAATTTTAAAATTACTAAATTACATACCCAATATCATTTTTACCCCTGTTATTATTCTCAATCGATTGCTACAATGTAGCAATTGATTTGGACATTGTTCATCAGCACAAAAATGTTCTGAATCGATTGATACAATGTAGCAATCGATTAAAAATTATGATTCATGTTTAAAAAATTATTGCTCTCAATATAGTATGTCAAATTGATGTTTGAGGGCATGGATGACCAAAACAGGTCGATGAACCTAGAGAGCTCATAATGACATAAAATTAGGTTTTATATGTTTGTCTAATTCTCCTGATTATATTCATGCCCTCAAACATTAATTTGACATACTATATTCAGAGCAATGATTTTTTGAATACGAATCAGGTTAATTCATGTTGAAAAATTAAGTGCTCTCAATATATTATGCCAAATTGATGTTTGAGAGCATGGATATAATCAAGAAAACTATACGAATACATAGGATCAGATTTCATGTCATTCCAAGCTTTCTAGGTCCATCAGCCAGTTTTAGCAATCGATTCGGTATGTTTGTGTGATCATGAACAATAATATTTTTAAAAAAAATGATTCATGTTTAAACGATCATTGTGCTCAATATATTATGTCAAATTGATGTTTGAGAGCATTTATATAATCAGGAGAACTAGACGAATACATAAGACGTAGTTTGATGTCATTCCAAGCTCTCTAGGTTTATCAGCCGATTTTGGTCGAAATCGGCTGATGGACTTAGAGAGCTTGGAATGACATAAAACTAGGTCATATATGTTCGTCTAGTTCTCCTAATTATATTCATGCCCTTAAATATCAATTTGATACACTATATTGAGAGCAGTAATTTTTTAAACATGAATCAAACTTTTTAATTGATTGATACAGTGTAGAATCGATTAAAGTTACTGTTTATAATTACATAACTCTTCCGAATCGATTGCTACACTATAGCAATCGATTCAGAGGAGCAAAATCAGTATTGGGTATGTGATTTGGGTATTTTGAAAGTGGCCTACGTGATTTGGGTATTTTGAAACTTCACCTACATGGTTCGGTAATTTCCTCATTTCCTATAAGGTGGGCCGATAGGTCGTTTGCTTCCGGGTTAACCCTCTTGGAATTAGGGTACAATTTATTCTCACTCCCACTCATATGACCGTTAGATCTCTTGTAAGTTCCCTCGAGAGCATAGGTAGATGGTAAAAGTTTGGCAATGAAATCCACGAAGCGAGGATTCAATTCCCGTTGGGTGCACGCACGCCTACGATCGAAATTCTCGTGTGCGTGACCACCAACTCTGGAGCCACTATGCTTCCCTGGTTTACCAAGTGTACGGGGAGTGGGGCCAAACCATACACTCGCAAGCCAAAATAATTTTTTTTCTTCTAAGTTCAATAAACATCTTTGGGCAAAAATCAAAACGACATTCCTTTTTATGAGAATCGTCAAAGAACATCCTTTTTTGATTTATTATCAAAAAGATGCTCCATTTCACCTCTGCATATTTTATTTTCTAAAACTGCCCATATTTTTTATGTTATTGTAATAATTACATATTCATAACTATTATAACATAAATATTTCAATAGTGATCAATACAAAAAATTATATTGTAGCAATTATGAACCATAGCTAGCTCATAATTACTATAACATACATACTTTAATTTTAATTAACATTATATTGTAACAATACTTCATCAATAATCATACTGGTCAATAATATTACTCTTATCAACATTAATAAATTTATTGAAGCAATTGTGATTTATAACTCTTGTAATATGGATGTTTCATTTCTAGTCAACACATGTTAACATTATATTATAACAATTACGAATAATAATTGTTATAATATAGACCCAAAAAATTTATCAATATCAATTAATATTATGTTATAATAATTACAAAATCATAACTATTATAATTATAATTATAGCAGTTATGAAATCATAATTATTATAATTATATAGTAACGAAATAGCCATAATCTTACAGCACTAGCAAAAAATAATAATAATAATTTCGAAATGTAAAATGTACCGGACGGAATGAGACATTTTTTTATAATAAATCAAAAAGGAGTATAAAAAAATCAAAAAAGAGTATTCCTTTGATGATTACAATAGAAAGGAGCATCTTTTAAGTTTTGCCCAACATCTTTCAACCAAGCTCCAATCCATATCGCTACTTGACCAACTCAACTAGTTCGTCCGACTATTTTATCTGATCCATCTAGCTTGCTAAATCCATCCAATCAACCTAACTAGCTCCATCGACTCACCTAGTCAATTTAACTCAAATAGACTTAGTGCGTGCGGTCAGAGTAGAAAGATCAATGCAATGCTATATTGGTAGTCACAAACTATACCTCGTCATTGTATTGATACTTGTCATAGTCACAAATTATACATCACCACTATATTCCTAATTCTTACAGTTTTCTACTAGAAAGATTGACGAGATGTATATCCATCAAGAATTTTTAACAAACCAACATAACATAGATTGATAGCTGCAATCCAATTAGTTGTTTTGAAAATAACACTTGAGTTATATTTGAACAGTGTGAACACATAATTAATCAATGGTAAAGTACTTGACAAGAATGCACAAGAATATAAAGCCGGTGGGGAATCACAAATAAAGGCAGTAGGGCAACGCGGTGCTTGGTTCTAGCAAATAATGCTGAACAGATAAGCTTACAAGGTTCAAATGCATGTTGCCAGTCTTACTCTTTTTGACTTTCTTGTTAACAAGCATGTTCACAGAGTTATCATTCCACACTCCACCAGCTAGAGGCAACAGTGTCCGGTCAGTTCCAGCAGTTAGTCTGCGGATCGGAAGCTAAACTAGCTGGGTCAGATGAATAGAAATGGAAGAAAGCAGAGATTCAACAATGGAAGAACATTGAAGATGCTTCATAAGACAAACAGAGATACACTTCTAGGAAACTAAGACATTTTCTGCTATGAATCATGCAATAACATGATTTCAGGAGACCATTTGAACTTCTGTATCACCTGAACTCGTCCCACGTCTTTGCCTAATGCTACTGTTTCTTTAGATGTTATCATGCTTGTGCCAACCTGAAGTGAATTTGAAGACGAACTATGTCACCGAACTTGTGCCAGCCTGATGTGTATTTAATGACGAACTATCATTGTGTGGTTCTTGGTGCACTGCTCTTTCATAGAGTTGTAAAGCATATTCCAAATTCCAGAGAACATCACCCATTGCTGGCCTATCAGTTCCATATTGTGCTAAGCACTTCTCCACAGTCTCACCAAATTTCTTCAATGACTTCCTATCAGTCTTACCCTTCAATGCGGGATCGATGATTCTCTCAAGTTGCCGTTTCTTTTGCCATGGCATTGCCCACTCAGCTAAATTTATCTGTTCCCATGGAAGGGATTGATCAATGACAGGTCTTGCGCATAAGACTTCAAGAAGCACAACACCAAAAGAGTACACATCAGACTTATCGGTGAGCTGTTGCATTTTGAAGTACTCAGGATCAAGATAGCCAAAGCTTCCCTTAACCCCAGTGCTGACATGACTCTGATTGCTATGAGTGCCTAACTTCGACAGACCGAAATCTGAAACTTTGGCAGTGTAGTTCTCATCCAACAAGATATTGGAGGACTTAACGTCGCGGTGAATGATCCCCTGAGCAGAACCAGTGTGTAAGTAATGCAAACCCCTCGCAGAACCAATGCAAATCTCAAGCCTTTGTTTCCAAGACAGAGATGGCTTTCTTGAACCATAAAGATGGTCTCTCAAAGGACCTTTCTCCATGAACTCATACACCAAGATCATCTCTGACTGCTCCTCACAATATCCAATCATTGAAACAAGGTGCCGATGTCGAATCTTTGATAGGACCTCAATCTCTGTCTGAAACTCTCCTAACCCTTGTTGAGACCCATGGCTGCCTCTCTTTACAGCGACATCAGTTCCATCTCTAAAAACACCTTTGTATACCTTCCCAAATCCTCCTGCCCCAATAAGAGCCTTCTCATCAAAATTTTTCGTAGCCAAGACAATTTCAACAAAAGGCACCCTGAACTGATGATTAGGATTGGTGGATGGGGAGGCATTTGCTAATTCTGTCAATCTAGGGTATGAACTCCCAGTGCACACAGGAGATGGAGACCAAGTGACAACCTCTTGGAGCTGAGGCATATGATCTGTCACTCTCTTCCGACGAACTAAAGCTACAACCAAGGCCACTAATACACAAACAAAGGCTAAGCTACCAAGAACAGAGAAAATAATGGTTCCACGATGCACCCTTTTCTTGTTGATCTTCAATATCGAAACGACCCCATTTATCTTCATAATCTCCAGGCCGTTCAATAGAGCATTGATCTTCCATGGAGGACTACGAGCAGAAGGACCAACGCTGATTGTAATGCCTCCTCTGTGGCTTCTATCATCAACAACAAAGTCTATGTAGTATGGTGAAGCTAAAGTGTATCTGGATAGTGATGAGAGATCAACATCCTTACAAGCAGAATAGCCATTGACATACACATCGAAGAAAAGCTCATTCAATGCTGTGCTAATTATGTCGCAGAAATGCAATCGAAGGAAGTATCCATGAACCGAGTTGGGCACTGGAAAATTCCAGCTCATGTTGAAGTGATTGAAATGCAATGTAGAATTCGATGAGTTACCCGGATTGATCTCCCTAGCAGTTCCATAAACGAACTCAGGCGCAGTCTCTGGCGAGGCTCCCCCTCGTCGATACTTGATTTCGCTGTTAAAGGCGACGGATTTAGCTCGCGACGGCGTCTGGAGGTACTTGTTGTCGGGTTCCCATGTCCGCCAGAGGGTATCGTTCTCCGCGGTGACAACCGGGCCGCCAACATTGATCCGGTAGAAGGTTTCCAGCAGGTAGTCAGAGAGCGGGGAGCCGGAGTAGGAGAAATCGAAGGGGATCGAGGTAAAGATGTCGGAAACGAAGCGATCAGGGGCGGAGAAGAGCTCGATGGCGTTGACGAAGGCTAGGGAGGAGGGGGAAGAAGGGGAGAAGGTGAGGCGGAGAGAGGAGGCGTCGGTCTTGAGGAAGAACTCCTTGGAAAGGGGATCGGAGAGACCATGTGGCGGGGAGAAGAGAGTGGTTCCGTCGGCGGAGACGATAAAGAGGGCGGTGGACAGGTTGAGGGAGGAGGAGGAGGAGGAGGAGGGGAAGGGGTGGAAGTGGAGACGCAAGACGAGGCCAGACCGGGCGTCGGAGGGGTGGAGCGGGAAGAGGTAGGAGGAGGCGCGGGCGAAGGCGCGGGCAGTGCGGTAGAGAGGGGGGATGGAAGTGGAGGAAGAGGAGGAGAGGGCGGAGGAGGGGGAGGAGGAGAGGGAGGAATCGGGGAGGAAGATGCGACCGTCGGGGAGAGCGACGGGGCCGGGGGCTCCGCAGGCGAGGAGGAAGTGGTCGGCGGGGTAGAAACCAGCGACGGAAATGGAAGGGAGGGGGAGTACAAGTAGTAGTCGTATCAGTTGCAGTGAGAGAGCGAGGGAGAAGGGAGACGAGATGGTGTGGCTCATTCTTCCTTTGCTTTGCTCTGATAATCTTCTTTTCGGCATTTTTAAACTTTCGAAATCACCAAAACACTCCTAATTTCTTTAAGCTGAAATTTCATCATTTTGAGTAAATATAAGTTATTATTAAATTTATTAGAATAAATTTTATATTAAAAAAAAATATATCTTAAAAGTTATGGCACTAGATTTTTGCCACTCACAAATGCCAAAAATGAAATGAAGCCACTAGATTTAGATTTTTTAAAAATATATATATTAGAAAATAAAATAGTTGAAAGCACACAATTGAATTATTTTCGTATGTTGGGATCCAACTGGACTAAGCAAGGGCCACAAATGCTACCATGAATTTATTTTGGATAAAAATCAATTCAGTATTTTTTTTAATTAAAAGTCTTTTTTTATTTATTATTAAAATATAAAATTATAAATAAATCAAATATTCATGAATAAATTTAATATTCAATTTGATAAGATCTTATTTATATTCATTCAATACACATAAAATTAATTAAATAAATAAATTTAAATAATTTATTAAACTAAATAAATAAGTTTAAACACATGTGTTCAATTCGTTAATATTCATGAATATGTTCATGAACAATATTCAACCAACATGTTCACAAACAAAAATTTTAAATAATGTTCATGAACTATATTCATCAATAATATTTTTATCAACATGCTAAATAAATAAAATAAATCAAAATAAATAAATAAGTCTGGATTACCAAGCTCAAATAATTGATCAAATAAGTTTAAAATATAAAAGTTTCAAACAATCAGCTAAGCTTAAATTAAGGGCTCGATAACATGAACTAAACTCAAGCTCATAAAAAAGAAATCAAGTCAACTTCGAACAATCATTTCAACGATTTAGTATATTTTAGGTTCGATTTAGCTTGACTCAGTTACATCATCAAACAAGCTTGAATATCTCAAAATTTGACTCGTTTACAGCCTTATCAAAATAGCATCTCATACCACTTGAGCATATTTTTATTTTTAAAAATATTTTTATTTTTTGACGCTATTGTAGTATAAGATCATAACTACTACAACATGAACACTTCAGTTCTATTAACACTAAGAATATTGTATTATAGCAGTTACAATTCATAATTGCTACAATATGAATACTTCATTTTTTTTTTATCAATATTGGTTAATATTATATTGTAGTAGTTATGAATTATAGTTACTATAATATAAATAATTTATTCCTTATTAACACGGATCAATTTGTAGTAGTTATGGGATTATATTTACCACACAGTTGTTATCAGCTGTAATAGTTATGAGATTACATTTACTATATAGTTGTAGCAGCTACGATCTCGTAGCTACTAGTATAGTTGTAATAATTATGAAATCGTAACTATAGCAACTTTGATCTCATAGCTATTACAATATCATTAAAAATAAAAATGTTTTTGAAAATAAAAATATATTGAGATAGGATGAGATATTGTTTCGATAATAAATAAAAAAGAGGTGTTCATTTTTTATGATTCTAATAAAAATGAAGCTCTTTTGATTTTGCCCATCTATTTTTCACTCTTGAGAGTTTGTGGTAGTGGAACAATTGAAAGAAGCACTGATGGAGAGTCCCCATGAGTGAAAACTAAGGACAGAAGGAAGCACTCTTATCTCTATCCTTTAGCTCTTTCACCTCCTGCGTCATCTTCAATCTCCTATTTTTATGTCACATAATCTTTGATATTGTGCTCGAAGTCTTGATAATATTATTCATAGTTAGTTTTGTTGTTTATATGCACAATTAATTTGATGAGATGAAACTTGGTAAGACATTATTGATCTCTTAGAAGATCATCAAATAAACATTACGGTACATTTAGTAGGAGACATTGAGAAATCTTTGATCATCAGATAATCAAACAAACACCGATTAAATCTATTGCTTAACTTTATCTCAATTCACCCTTATCAAAGAGTTATTCAATGTTGACATCCTTTACAACTTCAATTTCATTACTAAAGATAAATCAATACTTCTTATATGAGACAATTTGACGAACCATCTACGATCATCACATATCAATTGCATCTTAAAGTTTGCCAATCAAGGATCTCCTCAAACCAAGATTGATTCATATAGGATATGAATGAAGAGATCGATCGGACATTCTGGCTTTCTTCTCCTCCATCCAACGGAATCATCCTTCTCTTCACAATCACATATAGTGGGTAACTTAATCCCACATCACTTAGACCCTAAACACTTTTTTTTTTGCTCTCAAACATTATTTAATCGAGTTTGAGCCCAAATTGTATTATTTAACGTTGGACTTCGATAACCAGCTGTAGCTCGCGGTGGACCCGAACTTCCTTGAAGCGATCGCAATTCGCAAACAATCGATAAACCCTAACCGCCTGTTGCCGCATTGCTCAAAATTTTCTCAAATTCCCATGGCTTCAGCCGGATTCCGATCCCTAAGCCGCGCCTCGCTCAGTCCGATCCAATCTTGCCTTTCGAGGTCGAAAGCGGCGGCGCGGTTTGCTTCCTCCTCTCGCCCGCCCGCCGCTGCTTCAGCTTCCCCCACTCGTGGTCGCCGCCTCTTTCCGCCCTTTTCCAGGTTCGCCGAGCTTATTCTCTTTGTTCTCGTTCGGTGTGTCTTTGTCTCCTGCATTGATCTTGTCTGCGTTAAAGATTGGATTTTGCCGGTGCTTTTGAAGGTCTCCTGCGGGGCTGGGGTGCTGCAGCGGGTCTCTTCTCCCACTTCACACCGCGGTGGCGGTGGCAAGATTGACCTCGTACCTGAGCTCGACTTCTCGGAGTTGCCGTGCTCTTTCACAGGGTATTCCTGGCTATCCTGGAGTTTAAATGTTGTTGACATATTTTTGTGGTACATCACTATCTTCGCTTATACTTGTTCCCTGGAGGTTTTTGATGGTCTAATTCTGTCTTTTGTTGTATGTGGCTCCCGAAAGAGTTTAGATCTGTATCCAATCACAATGCAGGTTTTACATACTTTGTGACATGCTTCTTTCTTGAACATAATTGCATAATTTGTTAGTAAAAACGAAACATTTATTTCTTGATGAGATTGGATATTCCTAACTAGACAGGATGGATATCTTTAATTGTGTATCATTTAGCAAATTAAGACTGTGGATTGTGAATAGTCCTATTTGAATGTTGCAAGTACCAAGTACTAATTAGACACCAAAATCGACAAAGATAAATGTGGGTTATACAGTGGTATTGTGCCTATCATGATAGAATTGACCGAGATCATTTTCCTTCCTTATGACATAGCCTTGCTGTTTGTTGATGACACATACACTAACTGCTGGGGGGCATTGAATCTTTTATCTTTAACTTGTTGAATGCTTCTTGTTTGTAATTGAACTATGAACAATGAGTTCTGAATTTCTAAGGTTAGCGTAGGTCTGTACCAGTGGTTTTTCAGGTGGATATAAACTTAATAAACTCATAGTACTAAATATAAAGATTCAAGAGTTGAATTAATATAAATGATGAGCATTGTATATGATCGTTATGTATCAATAGGACTTCAATAAAGCTTATAACTAACCTCGATTAGTGCTTAAAAAAGTTGTGGTCGTTGTGCCCTAATTGTAATTCATTACCATCATGCTAGACTCAAGGAATAGTTTTATGCTTTTTTTGTATATCCATGTGTCTTTTGTCAAAATTTTAGCTTGGAAATATCTAATGTGTATGAAGAATATTTGACCTTGCCTCAATTATTTATATTGATTCATGTTGCAAAAGATGATGACGTACATCTTAAATCTGAAGATACTCATACAAGCTCCGATGCTTATATTTCCAAGCAACATTTTTTTTTTTGCCAGGCAATGTTAGTCAGTAGTTTTTATAAGATGGTTTTTCGTTTACTTACAACATGAAATATTGTGTTGAGACTGTAACCCATAGTCACTATGCCAAAATCCGTTAGAAAATGCAACATAAGTTCTTGACACTTGAGATAGGAGCGTGTCAAGAAAATTGACAAACTGTTCCTCGCATAAGGTTTTTAACTGGAGAAGCTTTAGTTGATACATTCTATGTGTGGTGCAACCATATCCAAATTAGTGTGTCTATACTTTTGTCAAGCTTAAATATAGAACAATATGCATCCAGCCTACCTCTTTACATAAATTTTAGAATAATTCAACTCCTATTATTGCTTGATCCATATTGGCGTAACATTACTGTCCTCTCCAGATGGAATTGATGGCACATGAAACACTTGATGATCACTTGCTGTTGGAGTTCAGAGTCTGTTTTTTGTTGCTGCCTGCTACCAATTTTTGTCAATGAGGAAAACTTGTCTTCTATTATCAGGATGGTTATTTAAATTTTCTTCACTCTTCTTTTGTGGAGGGGATAGCTGGAGCATATTTTGCAAAACTATATCATAATTTATTGCCGTGTAAACTCTAACCAGTAAATGAGTTGAATAAGGTACAAATTCTCTGATAGTTTCTCTTTCTTTCTTTCTTTATTTTTTTTTTTTTTTGAACTTGTAAAATTTGTTTTGTTGAGTGGAAATATGCATACTAGACTAGCAACATGAAATTGATTGGAAGCTTCTCTCACGCTGAAGGTTAGTGGGCAGTGGTGTCATTTAAAGGACCAGATGCACTCAAGCATCCTTTTATTCCACACCTTCTTATCAGACTTTTGCTTGAGACTTTGAAGAAATCAAACAGTTGAAGCAAGTCAACAACTTTACAAGTCAATTTGGTCGTATCCCTTTAAAGCTGATGCTGTATATGTTCTACAACTACAGATGAGTAAAAGCTACATCCACCAAATATTTATTTTGATATATTTGGATTATAATTGTTATTATAAAATTAATATTTTCTACTTAAGTTGTGCTACATGGAAATTGAGCTGACTCGAACCGATTCTCTTTTCACCCTTTTTATGTTGTTGTGGTGGAAGTGTTTAGAGTGGATTATCGTAGTCATCACCGATCCTATTAAGAATTGCAATGACGTCGTGAAAATGCTAAATTGTGATTGTGGTCGCTATCCAAACCGAACCGGTTTGGGGCCCGGTTTATTGCTCGACGGTTCAGGTATTGTATTTAAACACTTCCAACGAGGTCTCGCCAGCTGCTGTGTCTTCCGCTTCCAGTGCTGCCTTCGCTGTCTCGCCGAGGTGGCAAGCGGAGGCGCCAGACCGAGCCATGGCGTACGTTCTACGTTCGATCGCTGTGCCAAATTGCTCATAAAGATCGAGCGAGATATGTCATGGAGTCGCTACTAATGCTCCCCGAGATACTGTATCCTCCTCCTTTATTGCCATTGTTTATGAGCTTCCTTTTCGTTTCGCCTCGTGATCTCCATCCACTTCTTCCTCTCTTTTCGCTCTTCAGTCGCTGAATCTGGATTCAAGTTGGAGTTTGGGAGTCGGATAAGTCATAAAGATCCGATCTTTGAGGCTGGACATGGACAGGCACAGGTGCCGAATCTGCTTCCGGCGATTCTCTAATGGCCGTGCCCTCGGCGGCCACATGCGCTCTCACGTCGTTAATGCTTCCACCGCCGCTGCGGCCGGGCAGCGGAGGCCGAAGCCCCCCTCGGTATCCGGATTCTCGTCGTCCTTCTTGGAGGCGACTACGTATGAGAACCCCAGGCGCCGAAGCTTCCGCGCCGTGGATCCGGAGTTTTCTTCTTCTGTTGCCGTGGCAGAGAGCGGCGGTGCCGGATCCTCCTATGTCGGAGAGAGCGAGGCGGAGTCGTCGCCTTTCCAACGGCGGCTCGTTCGTCCTCACCGAACAGAAGGTCTCTCCGGTGAGACCGAGCTGCTCAGCTCCGTCTCCGATGGCGTCCGTGAGGAAGACGTCGCGCTCTGCCTCATGTTGCTCTCGCGTGACACTTGGTCCAAATCGGAAATGGAGCGCCGCCAATCCCTTGATGAGGAGGAAAAAGAGGACGTAGACGACGAGTTGACGCTTCTCGCCGCCGGTAAATCGTGCACGAAGAGGACCAAACACCAGTGCGTCACTTGCCGGAAGTTCTTCAAATCGTATCAAGCACTCAGCGGTCACCGTGCGAACCATAAAAAAGAAGGAACAGAGTGCACCCCGACCACCACCGGAGTCCGAATCCACGGCAGCGGCCCGAGGCCCACCACCGCCAAGCTCTACCAGTGTCCTTACTGCTCCAGGACCTTCATCTCCGGCCAGGCCCTCGGCGGCCATAAAAGATCCCATCTTGCCACCGCCGCCACTGCGTACCCGGCTCACCTCAGCGTCAAAGATGATGGCTTCATAGACCTCAATCAGCCAGCTCCATTCGAGGAAGAAACCGAACTCTCCGCCCTCTCTGTCGCCACTGAGCTCGCATCAAAGTGAACTCCTTCGGATCCCAAAGACGCCATTTTGAAACGACATTAAAGGTAAATTCTTCTTTATTAAGCATAAAAAATCTCATCTTTTGTGGAAAAAAAAAACTTGAAACAGAGTTTGATTCTGTGCAATAGAACTGTAATTTTGCTGGTTACTTAGGATCTTGTTCTTCAGTTCTTCTTTTGATGTGTGGAGTAAGGAAGAAGAAGAGAAGAGGAAGTTAGCAAGTAGCGGAGGAGGTGGGTATGGCTACAGGGGAGTTCCTCACTCTTTCTGTCTTCCAGTTGTTGCCAAAAGCAGGTTGCTTGCATGAGTTCTTCCGCCTATGCACAGCAACGTGTATTAAATTAGTCCCACAGAGATCGATATGATGCGGTGCCACCTATCGATCGTTGGAACACTGGAACTCTACCGTCCATCTTTGACGAGATGTGAAAGGAGAGCCCACCCACTGCTTCTACCTCCTTATGATTCGTTCTTCCATGCCCGTCCTTTGGTTTCCTTCCCTTATCGTCTCCAACTGTGCTTTGTTTTGTTTGGCCTATTTGCTGCGTGGGGATGAAATAGCCAGTAAGCAGACCCGCCTCGTTTGCGTGAATGGCCGTTGGGGGGCCTTCGTGGGCCGGGTATGCATTCGGGTGAGTCAAGTCAAATTGTGAGACAGTTGAGACTGACTTTTGTTGAAACGTGGAGGATCTTGATTCGGCCACATACCGGGAGGATTTAATCCCAGCCGTTCATTCGTGGTTACTAGTTTCTATTGTAGTTCTCTTATAAATTAGAAGGGAAATTTATCGATTTATTCCAAACTTGTATTTTCTTCGAAATATTCTTTTGAAATTGTTTATATAAAATATTTTCTATAATTTACTTATGAAATAAAAAATTAAAAGATGCATTGATATATAGTTTTTCTTTAGTCTTTGTTTACTTAATTTACAAAAGGATTGAGTACTTTGACGGAGAGCATACGAAAAGGAAAATGGGGATGTCTTATTATTATTATTTATTAAGGTTGCTACTATCACATTCGATCTTAATTAGGGTGATAGTTACTCTCCACCTTCCATCCTTCACCCTTTTATCCTCGCCTATGAGTTCTTTACTCTCGTCCTCAAGTCATGTCGAGCTCGCTTGGATTGTGTAGATTGACTACACCACTCGAACAACCCAACCCAAATAAACTTATCGACTTGCCTAAATTGCACGACATGTTTGTCTGTCAACCCGTTTGATGCAATCTTGCCTTGGATCAACTAACCTGATTAGACTAATTGCAACCCTATATTTAAGTATTTCCAAAATATAAGTAGAAATGAATATCTCAGTTTAAAGATGAATCCACCTGGGAGTTTTGGACGAGACTAAAACTCAAATGTGCTCAGAAGATAATACCAAAAGTTGTGAGGTTGGTTGGTGATCATACCTCTCTCATGATAAATTAAATATATTTTCATTTAATATATTTTAATTTCAAGTATTATTTATTATAAATTTTACAATTCTAAAATTGTATAGTATTCAGTTACAATTTGTATATTTAGTTTTATGACCTAAAATTATAGTTAGACAAATGATATTTAAAATATTTTAAAAAAAATCTTTCATAAATTTTATAACTTATAGGGTTATAGATTATTATATAAAAAATTTAAATAAATTATTAATAGTGCCTAAAGACTGAATATTAGGTTATATAGATTGTTAAAAGGTTTTTAAATGGTAAGGCTGATTTTACCATATGGTAAATTATATACAGCAAAATATTGGAACCGAGCATCACTGGAGCCTGGAGGGTATGAATAACAATGCAAAATACGTCTTTCATTTGTGGTCCTCTATAAATAGTTAAATGCAACGGAAATATAGAAATAAAAATAGAACCAATATAAGTATAAATTCATTTTATTTGATTTGAAACTCTCACTTCATGAAAAAAAAAATAATATATCTAACTAACCCTGAGGTAATCAACTAAATCTTACAAAAAAATTTCCATCGATCATCAGATAAATCGAGAAGTACTCACAGCGGATAGCCCAGATGCTCAACATTTAGTTGTGCACCCCATTTGAAGAAAAAGAAACTCTTATTTCATACTTCAAGGTCTGATATCTTAGCGATATTACCATTTAGTTTCTTCTTTTTAGACATTTTTCGAAGACAATTTTTTTTTACCATCTTATTCTTACAAACAATACAAGCCAATACAAATATAGAAATGAAATTGAGAGAAATTGAAATAAACAAGTTTTACAAATGAACTTAGCTTTGATAGCTTTATATTGTCTTTTGAAGGTTTAGATGCAGTAATATTTTCCCTCAAAATCTCCAAGAATCAACGTTTGAAATCTTCTATGAAATCCTTTTTTATAGAGTTATTATCTTGACTGAAAATCACTGACTACTTGTCACCATCAATTAATTATTCTTCTAAAATTCAAACGTTGTACTTACAAAATGATTCTTCCAGCTCAATATTGACTACAATAGTCAATTGCTATTCATTATCAGTCGGTTGTTGCCGCATCAATTGAGTGTCATAGCCAAGTTTAAAACTTTTCATTTATTGTAATAGTGTCATTAGTCGATTGCTCATGCCCAACAATCAACTGATATACCGTAAATCCCCTCAAACCTTGAACTGAACTCAAAGTTTAAGGGTCCATCAGTTGATTTATAGTCGATAACAATCGATTTCAATCTTACTAAGGCTCAATTCTCAATTTGTCTAATATCCAATTGATCTCAACCTACCAAGACTTGCTTTGTTTGGTATTTAGTTAATTTTAACATATTGGGGAATTATTTGTCTAGCATTGGGTCAATCTTGATCTATCCGAATTTCACTGTTGTCTAACATCATGTCACCCTTGCCCTACTAAAATTTTATCATTGTCTAGTACTATCCGGTCAACTTTGACCTATCGGGACTTCACCGTTGTCTATCATCCGGTCAACCTTAAGCTATCGAGACTTTATCATTGTTTAGCATCTGATTAATCTTGACCTAGCATAACTTCACAATTATAAAAAATTTAGTCATCTTTAACCTGTGTGAACTTTCCTTTTCATACATAACATCCGGTCTTTTATGATGACTTTACTTTGCATACCTAACAACTAATCCTCCATGACCTGTTAAGACTTCTACCATTGTCAAATGTTCAGTTAACCCTAACTTATTCGGATTTCACGTCTCATGCCAAGTGTGTGGTCTTCCATAATTCACTTGGACTTCGCCTCTTATACAAAGTGTCTGATTATCCATAACTCATTTGGATTTTGCTTCTTATGCCAATTGTCTAATCCTCCATAACTTACTTGGTCTTCACCTTTGCCAACTCTCTATTGGATTTCTAATCGTCAATTGTTCGGTCAATAGTGATCAATTTGAAAATTTTCACTATTAAGTATCCAATCAACTTTGACCTACTTTACTTTTCACTCGACCTTCAATCATCGAAACTAATTTTGGTCAATGATCCAAGTTCAATTGTACTAACAATCTTTCCCTCCAATAATTTCTCTTTTTACTCAATGTCTCACTCAACCATCAAACATATTGATAATCTATCAAATATCCAGTTAATTTTGACATACTTGACATATAACTCAATCTCAAATTTATTAATTAAACTTTGAAATCCAACTCAAGCTAACTCGTATTTGATCTATCAAATTTGGTCAACTTTAATCAAACGTCAATTACACCCACATGTATAATAATAATTGTATTCCTGATTAACGCAATATTTTTGTAAATTATTTTAAGCTTCTCTGGTGTGCAATAAGTTCAAGACTTAACAAACAAAACAAAGGTAGAAAGATCTACCTAACAAAGTAGCCTTTTTTTAATATTTTAAACTAATTATCGTAGAACAAAAAAGAGCAAAACTAAAATAATTGATAGAAATAGGGTTACTGTATGGAAACATTTTAAACCTCTAAAATTAAATATTTATTTTTCGATAATAGTTGTCCATAAATATGTAATGCAACATATACGGTAGAATAACTCGAACATTAAAAAGTTATAGCGTTATTTATTCTTATGGGATGAAAAAATATTAATTATTTTTTCTCATTAAATATGTTTATTGTATTAAAATGTATTGTATTTTTAAATATTTTGTAGATACGTTGTCACAAAATATTAAAAGTTACTTGAATTAGCTAATAAAAATCATCACTTAGAATTAATAATAAATTTTGCAAGATTTTTTTATCCTCATTTGATGTTCATCTTAGTATTATTTGTGTAACTTCGTCTCTAGTTTTTATGATGGTCTGGTCAAATGCAAATCAATTGACTTTGCTTAACGTGGTCATGTGAATCTGATTCAGTTTGAGTCGAAGTTAAACTTAGTTTAAGTATTGTTTGTGTAAGTTCATCTTTTATTTTGATGCTTATTATCACTAATTTGACTATCCAATCAAATTGAGACCAACAAACCTAACTCAAACGAGGTCATGCAAGCATGATTCAATTTGAGTCGAGGTTAGGCTTAGTCTACACTTATTATATATTAATTCCAATACACAAGTAACGTGGATTCTTCAATTTAATTATTCTGATAGCAGATAAATAATTTTTATGAGATACACTCCAAGTCTGACGTTAGATTAATTATTTTTTTTTCAAAAACTTTTTAATTTACATTGATGATTAATAAAAAATTTATGTAAAATCCAATTGATTATTTTAAATATATATTTTTGAATTTAATTAATCTTATTCATCTGTTGGACCGCGGGATCCGGTTCATCTAACGATCTGATTGAGCCGGCCAGATTTGATCGTGCGGTTGTTTAACCGAGGCAAGTCAACCCAGATCCGCTAAGGCACTCAGAGACGTGGAGCCCAGGCGACGAGGGGGTTCAGAAAGCGGGTGGTGAACGGCCCACTCAACCACTGTAGTATCCGTAGCCTTTTCATCATAAACTTCCAGTTAGGCCCTGCTTAATTTATATTTTCTACCATTTCGTAGTGTCTCGGCTTGGTTTTGGAAACGGCCGAATGTTAAACCGGGGAATTTGGGGGAAAAACAGGGGAAATGGAAACAAATTAACGACCAGGAAAAGGGGGAAGAACTTGGGGCAAGGTGTCGGCTAGATCGCGAACGAGGGTTCGTCTCCTCTTCGCTTCCGTCCTCTCAGATCTTGGCGATCCTGATTGCTCTTCGATTCTGGCGTCTTGCTTGGTAACTTTTGATTTCTAAAGGCTGATTCGTCTTCCCTGGTCGTCATTTGTATCTTTCAGAGTTGTTTTTGGTGTCAGATCGGTGGAGATCGGAAGATTTACTCGATCTTTCTCGCCGTGGCTTCCTGTGATTCTGGTATCATTTGGGAAGTTGCAATTTTGGGATAATGGAGATCCTTTAGGGTTTTGGATACGATTTCTGTCGAATCGAATAGGCGGTTACGAGCGAGGATCACCTGTCAGCTCGATCTTTGATAATTTTTTCGATCTATTTTGAGGGATCCGGCTTGAAATAAGTCGGTGGCCCGGTGGATCAAAAAAATTGCTGTTCTGATAATTGTGGGAAGAAGGGAGCGATTTTTCTTTGGCCTTGGTAGCTTCGCTTTGTTGAGAATCAGATGGAATCTCCTCCTTTCCATGTGGAAGATCAGACCGACGAGGATTTCTTCAACAATCTAGTCGATGATGATTTTGGTGGAGCGGGTTCCCATCCTCGTCCCAACGAAATCGTGAGAGATTTATCTAACCTCAGCCTTGATGATGATATTGGTACCTCTGTGGAGGATCCTGATGATGCTGGATTGATTTTCGAATCAAATGGACTGCAACAAGGTGAGACCTTGCAGTCTTCGGATTCTTCGAATGATCCTTTGGCCCCTGCAAACTTCCCACCTTTAGATTCTTCTTTAGACCAGGTGGCCCCATTGGAAAGTTCAGCTGTGTGTTCTTCTGTGATTGAACCACAAAGTTCATTATCCACTCAGGATTCTGGATCTAAGGGAACTAGTGTAAAAGAGATTCAGTGGAGTGCCTTCAGTGTCAGCCCTCAGCCGTTTGACAATGTTGGGTTGGAAAGTTATTCAGATTTCTTTGCTGAGAATGTTGATTCATCATCAGATAGATTGAAATACAATGCTGACCTTAATTTTTCCCCTGTGGAAAATCAAGTTGAAAACTTGGACGCACATACAAATTCCTTGAATATGCAAGACTCCCAACTCTTAAGCTCAGCTACTGATCAGAACACAAGTATTGATGCACAGTATTGGGAGAGTCTCTACCCAGGTTGGAAGTATGATGCAACTACCGGGCAATGGTATCAATTAGATGGCTATGATGCAGGCACGAATGCACAAAATCAACATGATTCATCAAGAGTGGATTCACAAGGAGACTTTAAGGACAGTGCAGAAGGTCCTGCTTTCAACTCCAATTTGGGTAGTTCAGATAATCTATACCTTCAGCAAACTTCACAGTCAGTCTTGGAGACCATAGCTGAAGAAAGTACAACAGCTACAACTACCAATTGGAACCTTGGTTATAAGGAGAACACGGAATTCCCTCCTAATATGGTATTTGATCCTCAGTATCCCGGATGGTACTATGACATCAACACCCAAAACTGGTATTCCCTTGAGTCATACACTACCCCGATACTAACTGAAGTTCAGAATGAGGTTGTAGCTTCAAATGGCTTCTCAAGTGGGAACTACAATGTATATAATCAAGTTGGCCAAACTGAACAAAGTTCTAAGGGAACCCTGGACAGCCAAGAGTTTGGGCAGCACTGGGCTTCTCTATCAAGTAGCTATTCTCATCAGCAGAACACGCTACAGGCTGGAGGTTTATCTGGAAAGCAGGAGGTACAGAGCTTTTACAATCCGAACATACCTACTGGAACTGAGGCAGAAAGTAGTGTGGGTATTCAGATGTTTAAACCAATTGTTAATCATGATTTTGGCAGCTCTAATGGGATTATGACACCACACAGCTCTGTTAATGGGGAAAGCAGATATCCAACTTATTCTCAAAATGTGCCACATAGCATTCAGAAAAGTATGCCCAGCAGCTTCTTAGGCAATCAAAACTCAGTTGACTATTCACAACATTCATTTCAAGATACAAAAGCTTCTTATTCCCAGTTCGCTTATTCTTCTAATGAAGGAAGATCTTCATCTGGACGCCCTGCACATGCTTTGGTTGCTTTTGGGTTTGGAGGGAAGCTCTTAGTTGTGAAAAATGCCACCTCTTTTGACGCAAACATAAATTATGGAAGCCAGGTAAGCTCCAAAAACCTACATTGGTTTTGTAGGTACATTTTAGTTTTTCATCTTTTTTTTTGTGTCTTGCATCTGAAAATTCATTTCATTTGGAAGGGAACTCCTGCTGCTGTGATTTCTATTCTTAGCTTGTCTGAAGTTGTGACAAATAAACTTGACGCTTCGAGTATTGGTTCGAGCACTGCATTGGATTACTTCCATTCTTTGTGCCGTCCAAATTTTCCAGGTCCTCTTGTTGGTGGGAGTGCTTCTACAAAGGATATAAATAAATGGTTAGATGAGAGAATCTCAAGCTACGATGCTCCTGTCATGGAGTTTCAGAAGGGGAAACTTTTGAAGTTGCTTGTTTCGTTGCTCAAAATATCATTGCAAAATTATGGAAAACTTCGATCACCTTTCGGCTCTGATCCATCACAAGAGGTTTTTATAACATTAGTCTCAAATTAAATTAATGATTCATATATTTGTCTTGTTACAGTTATATGATTGTTTCGTTTCACAAGGTTAAAATGATAATGCCTGCGTTCCTCTCACTCTAAAGTTCTTGACTGCAAATTTTTTCTTCCTAATGGTTATATAACCATTATGTTCTGAACTCCATTGTCATTTTGAAGTCTTGCATTTCATTTTTATGGAATTAATATTTGGTTCTGTTGGAGTTCTCATATCTATATAATAACAACTTTTCACCATACCATGGCGCAACTTGATTCATATGGAAATTCTATTCTGACCTCTTAGTTTTATTCCATATCATTATTTCAGTAAGTAATATGGGAAGGTAAATCATCAACAAACATGGTGTAGGTTGGCCTGATAATGCTTCTGGTGGCGGTCATTCTGGTTGTTTGATGATTGCCACAAGAATATGGATTCCACCTTAATTACATCATTGTTATTGGTTTTCCTAATGCAGGGTCTTTTCTTTTCAAAGAATGTTGTTGTTGGAACAACAAAGACATTTTGTCAATCCGTTTAAGCACTTCCAGTTCTTGATATTTGAATTAGGAACCAATCTACTGGTTGTAAGATTCTTTATTTATTTCTCCTAAGGCTAACAAGAGTGACTATATATAAATTTTTAAATTTTTTTATTATGATTGTGATTGTGCTCACTTTTTTGACACAGATTTGTATAACATATCTGAAGGATGAGGATTTAGGCAATTTCTCCTCTTGAGCTGCATCTCCTCCTCTGATTAATTAGCTTTTGCCAATCTGATTGGTTTTTAAGATAAACCAAACAGTGTTTCATAGTTGTTCGGTATATTTTATCAGCACCACCTTTTATGAGTGGAACTAAGCAAGACAAATCAAGGATGAATTTGTGTAACCTAAATATGAGAAAACAAATGGGATGGCAAAGCTTCATTGTGGAGAAGCTGAAGTATAATTTTTCACAGGATCATCATTGTGAAAAAATTCGTGCTATAGCTTACATGCAATATTTTCTTAGGATGAAGATTTTGCTAATCTCTTTCATCAGAAGTTTACTAGTTGAAGTAAGATTTGTCCATTGATTTTGGTTCAGCTGGCAGCCCTATGAACTTGCTATCTTGAACAAATTGTGTGTTCTTTTATTTTGGTACAAGTGAGATGATTTTTGTTTCAACCAATAAGCTAAATGGGATAAACATTATTATAATATGAGGTAGAGACAATAGGGGTCTTATGATTGGTTATGTTATACAAAGAAATTTCTGCTAAAGACCCTAATTATGCATACACACCCATTATTGGACTGATGCATAAGTCTTTGACCGTTGGGAGATCTTTTTTTTTTGCTTATTGAAGATAGTATACACAGCATGTTGGAACAAATATTTTTTCCTTTTTTACCACATTACTGGAAGCGGTCCTTGTGCTTCTGTCTGCATCTATAAAACATTTGAATTCAATAGCTACCAGAGCTGATCAGATCTTGTTGTGTTTCTGGGATTGAATGAGCTAATTTACAAAAATCACTGATTCTAACCTGGATTTTCTACAATGTAGGAAACTGTTCTGAGATTATGATTTCAAGATAAATTAGTAGTAGCACTTGGATTGGCAGATACCATTTAACTATCACCTTAACCAAAGTTTGGCTGATTTAGTGTTTTTTTCAATACATTGCTTAGCATCTACAGCTGATGAGAGCTTTTTGGACTACTATATTTAAGATACCCTTGTGTAGGAGGATGCTGTAGGTTAGTATACAAGTACAAACAGAGGTCTTCTTTAAGGAGTACATCTCTTGTTGACTATAAGTATTAGTTGTCATTTGTTCCTTGTGTGAAGAGCTAATTTTTCAAGCTGTTCTGTCATTTCTATCTGAGCAATGCATACATTTAAGAAAGATACCAAAAAAGTCCTTGCTATTAAGTGTGAACTATACTTCCTCATTAATTTTTATCTTAGAATTCCTCAGGTTTTAGCAATTTTCTTGTACCTTCAGTATAATGCTCTTGCTTGTAGGATGTTAATGGTCCAGAAATGGAAGTATGCAATCTTTTTGCTTCGTCAAAAATAGGCAGTGCTCCTCTTGGAGGGTATGATTCATATTCTTATTGTTTGAATAATATTCCATCGGAGAGCCAACTTCAGGTACCTTGTGTTCATCTGAGTTTGTCCCTCCCATAATTTCATATAATCTAGTGAACTTGCTGTGAAAGTCTCTGTTCTGTCAACTTCTTTCAGGCAACTGCTGCTATGGTGCAAAGCCTTCTTGTTTCTGGTAAGAGGAGGGAGGCTCTCCAATGTGCTCAAGAAGGTCAATTATGGGGCCCTGCCCTTGTTCTTGCTGCACAGCTTGGAGACAAGGTGTGTATACTTGTGTTCTCTTCTCCGCACTTGCAAAATTAGTTGATTTTGATTTGGCTGTAGATAATATTTGTTTCTTATTCATGTTTCTGATGGGAAAAATTCTTGATTCTTCTGATGGATCTCATAATTTGGTTATAGTTCCATGCTTCAACAGTGCAAAAGATGGCTCATTCAGTTGGATTCAATTTGATCTTAGATAATATCTTTTTTCTTTTCATTTTTATAATGAGATTTTTTTATTCTTCTTTGATTCAATTTGATCTCTGATAGGTATAATAATTTTGGTTGCAGTTTTATATTGACACAGTAAAGAAGATGGCACAACATCAGCTTGCATTTGGGTCACCTTTACGATCACTGTGTCTGCTTATTGCTGGACAACCTGCAGATGTGTTTTTACCAATGGAGAATGCAGTTAATAGCTTACCTTTGGCTTCACCTATGCATCCAGCAAAGGTGATTGAATAACTCAATCTGTACTTAGAAATTAACTTCTAATTTTTCTTCAAGATAAATGTTCTGTTATTCTTCCCTTCTTCAAGGTAAAATTGATCTCTTATTTGATTGAAAATAAATCTCTGGTCAATCCAATGAATATGATTGGTGCAACAAGGAACAACAACAACAACCAAGTCTTATCCCACTATGTGCAGCAAGGAACAAATGTTTATATCATATTTCATGACTTCAATTAGTAGATATGGTGTTGCACCTTTTACATGATTCCGACCCTTGATAATTGACTGCCAGTCACTTTCATTTGCATGTTCTTTCTTACTACTATTTTTTTTTTGTGTGTATAACTGGTAATAGGATATATATATATATATATTGTTTTTTTTGGGGGGAGGTTGTGGATGATTTCACATTACCTTGTTTGGTAAAATGATAGTCACTGACCTGGGTAGTGAAAAGAAGAGGGAAAGGAGGTGGGAAGAAGAGGGTTGGTTTTGGCTTTTTTATTTTAATAACCAAGGCAGTAAACCTATGGTGAGACATTTGTAGACATCTGATCATATCTGCATCAAACACCATTCTTGTTGTTCCTATGGATTTTTACTTTTGAACCATTATGCCATTCATATGAAAAAGCATATTTATATCTCAAGTTCTTGGATTTTAAACACATAAAACTTTGATTATATTTATTTTTGTTAAAGCAGAAAGTACTGGGAATTCTACACGTACATCACTGAGCATTGCTTGAACTAGATTCGTGATTGTAGATTGTTGGGATTTTAGTTTTCCACAATAACCCTATAAACACGATATTTGCAGAGGTACCAATTTCTCATGCTCCCAAATTGGCTTACAACAATTTCTCTGTCAAATGCATTATATTGTCATTGGTGATTCTCCTCAATCATCTTAGAGATGAAATATTAGTTCAACATAATTAACTTATAAATGATTCCAGAAACTTTGATTTCCAAGAGTGTTTTTCTTTTAATTATAGCTTTGTTTATGGTTGATTTGTAATATGACATTCCATTTTGGCATGTTTCAGCATTCAGTTTTGGTTCTCATTTACTTCTCTAGCACTTGACAGGTTCAGCCCAGTGGGATGTTGGATAAATGGGAAGAGAATTTAGCAATTATAACCGCAAATAGAACAAAAGATGATGAACTGGTAATTATTCATCTGGGAGACTGCCTATGGAAGGACAGAGGAGAGGTTGGTATGCTTTTGCTTATTATTATTTTTGTCTGATTATAGATATTTAATCTGGTTTACTCCCCTAATTCATATTGACGCAGGTAACTGCAGCTCATACTTGTTACTTAGTTGCTGAAGCAAATATTGAACCATTTACTGAGACTGCAAGACTCTGTCTTATTGGTGCCGATCACTTGAGATATCCGAGGACATATGCCACACCTGATGCAATTCAGGTGTTTTTATGTTGTAACTATTTCAATTTCTGTTTTTCATTGTATGGTGCTTGCTGGTTTCAGTTTTTTATATGATGTTTGAAGTTGAATAGTTGATGTTTCTTCTCTCCCCTCTCTAAGACTGAAAAATCGACTGCATGTATTTAGTCAAAGGGTCCTTTTTTTAAGTCCTTGTTGGCTTGCAACCTTTGTGCATCACTATCATAATGGTTAACCTAGGTTCATTGTTGCATATCCACTAGTTGACACTTAGCCGCAAGGCGGCAACAACCTCGCCGAGGTCTTTGCGAGGTTGCGTTGCGAGGCCACCACGAGGTCGGGCAGGCCCCTATTTTTATTCTATTTTCTATCCTTTTTCCTTTTCCCTTTATTTTAGGGTTTATGGTTTAGGGTTAAGAGGGCTTTAGGGTTTAGGCAGTTCATTTCTTTCCCTCTTTCATCTTTTTTTTATAGTCAATTCCTTTCCCTTCGGTAATTTCTTTCTCTTTTGTTTGTTTCTTCTCCCCCTTTGTCTGTTTACAAAATAAACAACAAAAACTTACGATTGTTAAAAAGATTAAGGAAAAAAACCTTTTTAAGGATGAAGATGGAGACAAATTATTGGGAAAAACATCTATAGTAATCAAATATTAATATTTTTTTTAAAAATTAATATATTTATATTAAAAAAAAAATACTAAAATTGTATTGATACAACACGATACGGTACCCAAATCCTATCGGTCATAAATAAATTGAAACTCTCGCACGCCTCGAAATTTTGAACCTCGGTTGAGACACGATGGAAGATATCCCTAGTGTTTTGGCATCTTACCCTTCATTGCAACTTTTAAACACAAAACGAACTAGTTTATGGTTTCTAGAACTCTTGCTGTAAATTCTTGAGTTATGTTTAAAACCTTCCGAGTTTTGGTTTATTTCTTTATCAGTTGCTTATACGAAAGTTAGATGTTCATGAGCAACCATCATACATTACTTGGGAACATCTCCTGGTTTCTTTATATTTATAGCTACAAGTAAAATATGATGTTAAGATCAATGGGACCTATGAATTGAATAATTCTTAATGTTGCTTGCTGAATTTGTCATGGAAGCACTCATTCGAAATGTTCATGAACAACCATCATAAATTACTTGGGAACATCTTCTGGTTTCTTTATACTTGTAGCTACAAGCAAAATGTGATGTTAAGATGAATGAGACCTATGAATTGAATAATTCTTAATGTTGCTTCCCTGAATTTGCCACATAAGCACTTATACGAAAGTCAAATGTTCATGAACAACCATCATACATTACTTGGGAACGTCTTCTGGTTTCTTTATATTTATAGTTACAAGTAAAATATGATGTTAAGATCAATGAGACCTATGAATTGAATAATTCTTAAGGTTGCTTGCTGAATTTGTCACAGAAGCGCTTATACAAAAGTCAGATGTTCATGAACAACCATCATGTTACTTGGGAACATCTTCTGTTTTTTTTGTATTTATAGCTCAAGTAAAATATGATGTTAAGATCAATGAGACCTATGAATTGAATAATTCTTAATGTTGCTTGCTGAATTTGTCACAGAAGCACTTATATTGGATTGTGATTGTTCAATATTTGCTAGTTAGTTCTTTTCTGATGTAGAAATATTAGGAGAAACTTCTGTGCTTGCAATAATGAATCATAAAGATTACTTTTATACAATTTAAGTCATTTTTTGGTCCCACGTGTACACAATACTTATTGCTTATTGGGAAATGAAATTCAACTATACATGCTAGTTCCTGCCATCACGGCCTACATATGCTGAAACCAGACAAACAGTTAATTTTTTTTTCAATCCTTTTTACAGAGAACAGAACTTTACGAGTATTCAAAGGTGCAAGGAAATTCTCAGTTCATCCTACTACCTTTTCAGCCATACAAGATAATTTATGCCTACATGCTGGCAGAAGTGGGAAAGATTTCAGATTCATTGAAGTGAGTAGTAAGAGTGTGTTTCTGCCGTCCTTCTTGCCTAACATATTAATTATAATGTGCCTAACATATTAGTTATAATTCAGGTACTGTCAAGCTGCTTCAAAATTGTTGAAGAGTTCTGCTCGTACTTCTGAGCTTGAAATGTGGAAATCAGTGCTAACCTCTCTAGAGGACAGACTGCGTACCCACCAACAGGTAGTTCACTAGGGGAACCCGATAATTCTTTCCAATTTTTACAGCCTTTACATTTTCTTTTTCTGACGTTTTTTTCACTGTACTTCTCCAGGGTGGCTATGGTTCAAGTTTGGCTCCCGCAAATATAGTTGGCAAGTTGTTTACTACCTTTGATAGATCTATTCATCGCATGATTGGTGTACCACCTCTTCCGCCTGTGCCAGTGCCAGCGGGGATTGTAAATGACAAAGAAACCTATTCTATTGCCCCTAAAGTATCAAACAGCCAATCAACAATGGCCATGGCTTCTTTAGTTCCGTCAGCATCAGTGGAGACAATGACTGAGTGGTCAAGTAATAGTAATAGTAAAGCCATTAAGCACAATAGAAGTGTTTCAGAGCCTGATTTTGGTCGAACCCCGAAACAGGTAGAATTTTCCTCTTTGAAAATGAAAGCAGTTGGTTAGGGAATATGATTCCTTTTAGTTGATTCCATTTCAAGGTTATTTTTTTTTAAATTTTGGTGAAGGAACCTTAGTTTTTTTTACTAACTTTTTTGGAACATTATCAAAGGATTCAAGCCCAGACGATGCACAAAACAAAGCTACAACTGGTGGCTCACGCTTTGGACGCATTGGCTCACAACTTCTTCAGAAAACCATGGGGTGGGTGTCAAGATCCCATCGCCAGGTATTTAATTTTCCTTGACATGATTTGTTTGTGAACATACATATTCTTCTTCACACACCTCATGTTACTCGGGCTCACTGTTTGCTTCTGCTTCTCACAACGTAAAGGCAAAATTGGGTGAAAGTAACAAGTTCTATTATGATGAAAAGCTCAAGAGATGGGTGGAGGAAGGAGCTGATCCTCCGGCAGAGATGTCCGCTCTTCCCCCGCCTCCAACAGCAACGTCATTCCAGAATGGTATGCCAAATTACAAGATTAGTAGTGCTTTCAAGAGTGACAACATAGCCAATGATACTTTGAGGCCGGAAAGTCTTGCTGATAAGGGCAGAAAAGCAGATAAACCTTTGACTCCATTGGAGCATAACTCTGCAATCCCACCAACTCCACCTAGCCAAAATCAGTTCTCAGCCCGGGGCAGAATGGGAGTCCGGTCGAGGTAAGCACGCTCATCACTTTTTCTTATTTATATTGTCTGGAAAATTCTCTAGGCTAGGGATGTTAATATAGTTTTCACGCAGGTATGTGGATACATTCAACAAGGGTGGCGGTGGTGCTGGTGATGGCAGTGGTGCTTTCAGAAACACTTTTCAGTCACCTGCAGTTCCATCGGCAAATCCATTGGTTGGTGCGAAATTCTTTATGCCTGCAGCACCTGCAACCACAAATGAAAAACCAACTGATGCAGCTGGTGAAAACAACAAAGATGTCACCACTGGTGAAGATCCAGCAGAAACAGCAATAGGAGAGGCATCCTTTTCCTCACAGCCATCAGCTTCATCTTCCATCCAGCGATTTCCAAGCATGAACAGTATTACCCCTAGAAGCAATAATGCTCATATATCCAGATCGAGAGCAGCATCTTGGAGCGGGAATTACGAGTCATTCAATCAGACCACGACTGATGCAAACTTAGGCCATGGTCCCACAATATTCTCACCCACTCACAGTAAGCAGACTAGCTTGGTCAGCAGTTCATCGTTTCAGCAGAAAGGTACTTCCCTTGGAGATGACCTTCAAGAGGTCGAACTCTAGCGCACAGCTGCATCCGGAACAAGTAGCTTGGGCTCTTCAACTCCATCTGTCCTGCAAAACCTAAGAGGACGCTGAATTTGAGGGACGGCCAATGAAAATTATGTGATCTTCCCAAATGTTTCATGTACTTGTTGAGACCATGGGGGATGCCTGAGGTCACATGATATGGTGTCCTACATGAAACCATGTTGACGCCGATGTATAGATGATTTGTTGATTTATTCTTCTCATACTGATTTGCACACAACAAATATATTAAAACAGATGGCTGGCCTAGGAAGCGTAGCGTTTTCCTCATTTTATTGTAAGAAAAACGATTTTGAAACAGATGAAGTAGCAAAACTTTACATCTTTTACGCCCAATATTTAGCGGTATTTTATTGTTTTTTGAAGTAGCATGTTATTTTTTGCTTTGAAGACATTAAACTGTACATTTTTCTGTGTTTTGCAAATGGTATTTTTTGGGCAATTGCCCTAAACAGTTCTATTTTAATAAATTGTCCATGAAGGTCTTTAATTTCTAAAATACTTTCTATTGACCAAATTGATTGACAAAATAAAATTGATGGTGTATAAAATAGTAGTCTTAAATATGATCATAATAATTGAATGGTCATAATAGATATTTAATAACATCATGTATTAAGAGTAGTAGGGTTGATAATATTTGAATGAGTGATTGTTTTAATAATTTTGAGATTAATTTTTAATGGATATAAAATATTTCATAAGATGACTTTCTCATATAAAGGATTACTATTTTAGGGTAAATATTTTTCTTAATTTATCTCCTTAACAAAATATGAGACTCTTGGTATGGCTGCTATATTAAGAGTAGAGAAGAAAAATGAATAATTTTAATTATAGAGATGAAAAAAGAACATTTCGATTATGTTTTTGCTTGTGATACTCGTGTTTGAATATGGTTGAGTGTTTATAACTATCTACTAGACACAAGTTGAATGTTTAAATATGGTCGAATGTTTGAAAGCTTTACTAAGGTTCAAATCTAAAATTTAGTTCAATAGTAATGTTTTAAAAGTCATTATCAACCGGTTATATTTTGACATTGAAATAAGTTTTGATCAAGTTTTACGTAAATGCTAAAATATGATATATATAATTTAAGAAAATTAGATTTAAATCAATATAAGATATCTAAATAACATGCATAAAAAACATATAATTATAATGGTATGTATTGGATAATATGTCGGAGATATTTTGAGAATGAATTAAATTGAAATTATACAAAAATTTAAATTCAACTTATTTGTTAAGATGACCTGAGTGAATAATCTCAGGCGGTTAGCGAGGATGGTTCGGCGGTATTTTCGGTGATTGCCGAATGTTCCCGAGTGGATGCCCGTATGGTCCCGAGTAGAAGTTGAATCGGGAAATGATGTTGACAAATGCTTCCCTTCACATGAGCAGATCATCGGTTGGGAACTTCCTCCAGTCGGGAAGAGGTCGGGTTGGGATGAAGCCGATCGGGAAGACGAAGTTGAGGCTTGCGTTCAACGTAGTTTTTTTGAAACAGATTCACCCCACATCCGACTGTGCTTTGAGGATATCTTGGGCCGTCTGTTTCCCAGGATACAACAACAAAATCGTGATCACCACCAAGCATGGGTTGATCACAACAAACTGAGTAAGCACCTGAGTGCTATCACGAGCAGCTCTGTCGAGCGGGTGCACGATAGAGAGAATTTTTGTGGGAGAACATTAGTGGATAGAGGTTCGCTTCCTGCTCTTCCTCTTGCTATATCTTTTCTGCTCAAGATCTGAGCTCCTTATATAGGG
>JBBUKS010000078.1:2987018-2997236 GCA_038050645.1 Hedychium gardnerianum | reverse complement strand
CCATTAACCCAATATCATAATCATTAACCCAATAAGCCTAATCATCTCATAATTGGCTCTTAGGGCTAATACTAACATAAGGAGAAGAAGAGGGATGTGGCGGCGTTGACTGCTTCTCACTTGCCAGTTGTTGGCGCGCAAGGGCCGACGAACTCGGCTGTCATGTGCAAGAGAAAACAGTGTCGTAGATTGACACATAGGGAGTGAAGGAGGTGCCGGTGGCACTGACGACTATGGGGGAGGGGGCCGTTGGAGAAGAGACAATTGCTGGCACATGGCGGTCAAGGTGACGACTCCGGTCGGGGGACGTGCGTGAACAGGAGAAGGAGCGACGGTGTCGCACGATGGAAATCGACGTGCGGGAGAAGGGAAGATGAAGAGGAGTTAATTAAAACTTTGGTTTTAATTAACTAGAACTTAGATTTATAATCAATCAACTCCTCGTTTAAATGGGTATTCTAAACAGACTTTCTAAACCCCTAATCCATTTATCCCTATAAAACATTCAAAATAATTCATTTTAAATCCCAAGAAATTCTTGAAAAATTCTAATAAATTTTATATATTCATATAATTTTATTTTCTTATTATTTATTAATTATATGCTTATTATTTTCCTAAATAATTTTAATTAGGCCAAGATTTTAATCGTTTTAAATCCTTATTATCCAAAATATTAAATATATATTTTTGGTATATTACAAAGTGACTAGTCCTAACTTGAGATTAGACAAGAGATAGTCTTTACTAGAGGTTAGGTAAGGGAAAGTCCTAACTGGAGGTTAGGCAGGTGAGAAGTCTATCGAATGACTAGTTTTAACTAGAGGTTAGGCAAAGGGAAGTTCAAGTGGAGCAAAGGGTGACAAGACACTTAGTGAAAAAACCTTGACAGGTCAAGGTTGATCGAAGGCTAGGCAATGGGAAGTCCCAATAGGCCACAGATGACTAGATGTTGGGCAGATGAAGTCTTGGTAGGTTGAGATCAACAAGATACCAGGTAAGACCTGAATTCAGGTATTAAAAAGCTAAACATAGCGTTACCAATCGATTGGTAGGAAGTGTCAATCAATTGGTAAATCCTAAACTCAAAATTCGGGTTTAGGGGTTAGATAATCGATTGATCAAATTGATTCATCCTAAGCCGATCGAGCGAACAGAATGCCCTAGAATCGATTAGGGCAATCGATTGGGGGCTAAGCCAATAGATTGAGTCAATCGATTGGGAAGTTTTCTCGAGCCAACAGAATGCCTTGGAATCGATTGGGTCAATCGATTGGGGGCTAAGACAATCGATTGAGTGGGTTATTTTCTTGACTGAATAGAAAGCTTCTAAGTCGATTGACTCAATCGATTGGAAGATGACAATCAGTTGGTATGACTCACTAATCGATTGGTTGGGCGAAAAAGAGTCATTCTACAAGTTTTAACGGTCGGATCTAAAGTGACAATCAATTGAGGGTCAGACCAATTGATTAGTAGACATTTTCTAAAAAGCAACCCTAGAAAAGGGGGTTCGTGGAGTTTTTGAAGATACCGGTTCTTGAGGTTTAGGAGATAAGTGTTGTTGTATTTTTCAATCATCAAGAGGCTAATCAAAGCAAGAAAAGAGCAAGCAATGCAAGGTTCCTATTTGTAAAGTTGTTTTTGATTTCTTTTGTAATCTTGTTAGCGTTTCTTGTTGGTATTCTTGTACTCAAGCTTGTAAGCGACTTCTTCACCTTCGGAAGACTTCCAAGAAGGAGGAAGTTCTTAGTGGAGGATTGAGGGAGAAGTGAATCTTTTGATTAGTCATCTCAAAGAGGTGGATACCAAGTAAAATCAAGGTGTAGTGCATGTGACATCCAAGTTTAAATTGAAGTTGCGTTGCGTATTCAACGACGAGCATAGAGCAACTACGAGAAATGATCGAAGCTATTCACCCCCCTTTAGCTCACAAGTGTCCTAACAAAGATTTAACTCCTTTGTCCTATATTTTTCCTATTTATCCGTTCTAAGATCAGCAATTAAAAGTATGGATAAAATGCATGACATTTGAGACATGACATATTACAATTAAGCATGGTAAATTGAACATGTTTTACATTCAAGCAAGTCATAACAATCAAGCACTTAAGATATTAGTGTCTATTAATTTATCAAATTCTCGATTTGATACATTTCGTATTAACCTCGAATGTGTCAATCCACTTTAACACATTTTAATTATTAAGATTTGTGGTTTTATCAAGTGAGATGTTATTGATCATTGCATAATTAAATGATAGTTGATTGTAACTTAGTTTATAAATTTTAAGTTCTTGATTTCTTTTAAACTTGTAACCCAAATCTAAACTTTGAGTTTTAATAGATTATAAATGATATTTTCTAATTTATCAATTTTATTTTGTAAAATATTATTTTGTTTTTCAAATTTCCTAAAACTTGTATTTTCTAAGTATAAAAACTTATCTTTTGAATCTTGTACCTTCAAAAATTTATTTTTCGAACTTATAACTTTTGAAAACTGATTTTTATAATTTTTGAAATTTAAATCCGAATTTTTCTGATTTTTAAACTTCAAACTTGAAATTTTCTCATTTTTAAAAGTTGAAAATTGATTTTTTGAATTTTTAAAATTCAAATTTATATTTTTAATATTCAAATTATTGTTTTTAAAATTTGAAAATTTATTTTTCTGAATTTTTAAATTCTTATTTTTGAATTTGAAAATTTATTTTTAAATTTCAAACCATGATTTTTGAAATTCTTAGATTTTAAAAACTGTTTTCTAATTTTTATATAAAATTATCTTTTTGATTTTCAAAATTTCTCATTATTTAAAAATATATTGTCATTAATTAATTTTAAATTTGAATTTGAATTATTAATAGGATTGGAGTTGATTAATTCAAAGTAGTCTTGATTAATTAAATTATTAATTAAATCCGAATTAATTGGTTTATCTTTCAGATTAATTTTTTAATTAGTTAAATTAAGGTTTTGCTTGATTCGACTAGTTTATGTCAACTTGATCTAAGTCATTGTTGACTTGATTAAAGTTTTGATTAAGTTTTAGATTATTATTTAAATAAATCAAAATTGAATTAAATGATTTATTATCATGCATATCTAAATTTTTAATAACATTTGAAGTATATGAATTTAACTCATGCACATCATGATCTAATTCAAATATAGGATTTTCATGCAATGTAAACCTACTCATCTTAAATGCTCTCCTTGGATCATTTGATTTTCTCTATGGGCATCTATTCTTATAGTGACCCGTCTTTTTGCACTTGAAACACACCATGTGATCCTTGCTTTTCCGAATCCTTAGCATTTGTTCCTCCTTTTCTATTGATTGTGTGAATCGATTATTATGAGTAGGAGACTTATTTTTATAGTGTCCTCTCTTCTTGACTTGAAGAATATCATATGTAATTTTAAATTTGACTTTAAAAACATAACTTTCGAATCTTGGTCAAGATTCTACCCCTTAACCATTGATGATTTAGACTCGGGCTTGGACTTGAGTTTGACTTAATCTTCTAGCTTTGACGGATCCTCGTGAAGCTCCATTAGCCAAGTCCAAAGCTGGTGGACATTCTCATACTTTCCTACTCTTTGCACAATTTTATTAGGTATAGTATTTAAAATTAAATGACTTATCTTTTGATTTGCTTCTGGATTAGTCGATGGTCCCTTCAGTGCCGCCCAACCATCAAAGACACCACTTAGTATGAAATTCTACATTTATGATCTCCAAATTTTGAAATATTTCATCTTGTAAGGTGGTGGTTCATAGATGCATCGATCGAGTTTTCCTTCGTACTCTATCATTTTTCTCTAGCCTGCTCCTCGGGCGATTAGACCAGTGCAAAGCCTTCTGCTCTGATACCAATTTATAGAATCTTAATCATAGCTAGAGGGGGGGGGGGGAGGGGTGGTCGTCTTTTTCATCATTTTTTTTCTAATAGAGTCGTTAGTAGCACAATAGAATAATTAACTTAAAAACAATAAGAAAGAATAAAAAAACACCATAATTTACTTGTTTTACCTCCCCCCCCCTCCTCCGTGCTACGTCCAAGGCTATGTCTCAATGTGAGCACTAGTGTTTTTCTCCTTTCCGAAAACCTTCCGGGTACTTGAGCACTTTTTCGGAGCACAAAACGAAGGATCTTGTTTGCATGTGTTATGAGAAGAGGCTACTTTGACTCCCCTTTTATACAACTCGATTGACACTCCTTCGGTCGACTGAATGCTCCTCCGATTGACTAGACCTTTGCTGACTCAGCTGTAAATCCGATCCTCTTCGAGCTAAGTCTTGACCTCCCAGTCGACCAGAACATCCTCTGATTGCTTGGATCTTAGTCAAAACTTATCCGAGGATCGAATCATGGGTCGATCAGACTACCTTCTAGTCGACGGTATCATGAATCCGATGACTCGAACCAATTCCCAACTAGTCTCACCCGAGCCTTCGTCCAGCTGTTGTTTCCTGTAAAACAAATAAGCAAAACATACAAAACCTAGTACTTGATTTACCTAACCTACTAGGTTCACTTGCTTAGAGTTTACTTCTATCGTCTAGCCCCGCTTGGACTTCTATTATCTAGTTCCCAACTAGGTTTTTCATTGTCTAACCCTGCTAGAACTTCTACTGCCTGGTTCTCACCAGGACTTCCACTATCTTGTCTCGCTAGGACTTTCACTGTCTAGTTCTCAACCAGGTTTTCCCTTTGCCTAGTCCCACTAGAAATTTCACTTCCTAATCTCATTAGGTTTTCCCACCAACTTGCCAAATATCTGGTCCTACTTGAACTTCTTACTCAATTCCAAACTTCAAGTCAACCTTGACGTTGCTTGGACTTTTCACTTAACTTAATCAATCATTATCAAGTTATTTGGTTACCCTTATCAAATTTTCTTAAACATATTATTCAAATAAATATTCAAAACTCTGAGACCGATTGCACCAACAAAAATCACAAAGGATAATAGAAATGTAGGTTTCTTGTTTACTTAAAATTTTGATTGTTTCTTTTAAATTTTAAATTTATGTTTATTCGTTGTTGACATGTTAAGCATTTTGATGTTTTCAAATCAATTTCTCTCATGTCTTGATTATAACTTTTATACCGTCTCAATTTATTTGTATTGAAAATTCTGATATTGTAAGACTTGTTTCATATTTTGATTTGCTAGATTGTCTCAACAAACACGATTGATTCTTTAATTTGTACCAGAGAAGTAATTCATCTCACGAAGTCCCAAGACAATGAATGACACATATTTAATATGATGGTGCGAGCTCTGGTGGATCAAGCACACCATTGACAGTTGTAGTTGTGTAAGGTATAATTTCTTTTGCTGCCCTAATATTTTGTTTGTTTCTTGTAAAGGTATACATCATTATTTATCACATTATCTCTCCTTGTGGATCTAACTTCACATGACTTGTATAAATAAATTAAATTTTCAGACGCATGAAGAGTCTGCAATTAGTATTCTTTACAAAAATACTTCTCTTTTCAACAACACATTTGACCATCAAAATAATCATGTATCCAGTAATATGGAAGATTGCAAAGTATCAAACTAAATCTATGTTATACTTGTAATGAATTGTCCACACTTATTGATGAGCATATGTCCTTCTAACTTTGCTGTGATGGGCTCCATGTTTAAAAGATAAGTGCTGCTGAGTCAATGGTATAATGATTAGATTCTTTAAGTAATTAACTAGGTATGTAAGGATCGAATTTCAGTTACGGCATATTATAGGAATTTTCGTCCAATAGAATGATAACTTTGAGAATACTGATCGCTTGGATGAGTTTCCGTAAGTGTTTCTTGATTTATTCTAGTAGCTGATGAAAAATTTCTATGAAATTAAGTCAATCATATCTAAAATTAATTGATTCGAAGAGATAAATACCTACATTACTAAAAATATAAAAATATATACAAACATACGTTTTATTGATAAGTGAAGTTGGTTTGTGAAATTGGTATCTCCCAAGGTCAAGAAAAAATTTGGAAAGTTTAATTTTTTAAGAGAATTTTAGTCATGCTGGTGCATTTTTCATAATTCTTGTACCAACTATTTTATTTATTCCACAGCTATGGATCAACTAATTAGCGTGGATTCAAACATCATTTCTTAAATTTACCAGTTAGACAAAGGAGTTCAAAAGGCATATGACCACTTCAAAAGGGCCAGTACCAAGAGGCCATATGCAAAGACTATATGGAAGAGTTACATATAGTTGAGTCATGCTTTCACAATGTTAGGATCGAAGAAATCTCTTCTTGCCCCCTAGTTTAATCGATCTATTAGGTCTTTCTTATTTAATCGTAATTAGGATTTTTCTGTCTGATGTCTGATCCTCTTAATCCGGATATAGGAGCTCCAACTTTCTTTGTTCGAGATCAATATTCTATTCACATGACATGATTAGACCATAGCTTTTGTGTATAGTCGGCGATTTGACCTTCTGATAGTCTGTGCTCTAATACCAATTGTTAGGATTGAAGAAATTTAGATATCTCCACAATAATATGATATTGTCCACTTTGGACCTAAGCCTTTATAAATTTATTTTTGGGCTCTACACAAAATACCTCATACCAATAAAGATATATTTTCCTTATAAATCCATGATCTTTCTCATATATTTTCAATGTGAAACGTTATTTATAATCTTACAACCCCAATACATAATGGTTGCTGGTACACAAGGGACCGCCTATCAGAGATAGGTTAGATTACCTTGAGGACAAGAGCTATTATACCTTCTGTGGTAGGGAGGAGGAGGCACAAGAGCGTATCTTCTTCAGGTGTAGGCTAATCAATCAGTTCTAGAGGAGGATCAAGTGGTGGCTATACATGAGGTAGAAGATGTCCGCATCTCAATGGATGTTGAGGACCTTTACACTTCACTAAGGGGGACTAATATCTTGATGAAGGTGTGACACTTTACCATATCATCCATGATTCCTCATGTATAGATAACAAGGAACCATAGCATATTTGAGGGTATTAGTTTTGATGTTGAGTTGGTATTCAGACAAATACTAATACATGTATACCGATCTTTGGACATTTACTCCAATATGATACTTTGTCAAATATGAGTAGCTTGTTAGTTCTTGCAAAATCCTAGGCCACATAAATTCTAGATAACCGAAATAAGAATTCAGATAGGAAAAATAAGAACATGAGCATGGATCTAGTTTCATCAATTAAACATAGCATAACATAATAAACATAAATCAAAAGTGACAAAGAATCTAATTGAAGAGCTATTGTCTTTGTCATGTAGCATCGTCAGGAGAAATCCCTAAGGAAGAAGAAGAAGCATAAGCAATAGGAGAAGCCTTCCAAGGGAATTAGGGTGATGACACCGAAAAACTCTTGGTATAATGGGGAACCAAGAGACATCTCAAGAAGATGTCCTAAACTTTTGGGGACCTCCTCTTATATAGGCAACCAATCTATTATCAGCCCATAGATGATAACGGATCGGGCTAAAGGGTTCTACACATACGTGGTCCACATCCAATAATCTGAAACCCAATAACTTAAGTTACATCACTTAATGAGTCTTAAATCGCATGTAAGCCCACATTAAGAAGATTAAATCCAACAATCTCCCACTTGGGCTATATGTGATTTGTAGACAACACGCGAATATAACTTTAGTTGATATCAAACTTTATGGGTACAAGATACCTCTATAACAATCTGGTCCATGAACTTCATTGGTATAGAACTAAAGATGTCATAGCTACTATATATGATCATAACAAACCCCAACAATAATTACAATACCAATCTCATTAATGATATAGATCAAGATGTGGATGTGTAGAGTGAAATTGCATGAAATGTGATCAGTATATGTCAATTTTCAACTGGTCCAAAGTGACTCAAAAGAGTCTAATCATATTTGCTAAAACTTTATACTAAACTACACTAGCAAATCATGATCCAAACTTTATGATTCCAAAAGGAATCTATATCACATTTATAAATATCAAATGCTAAACAGTAGTAGTAAATCATGATATTTTATTTTAGAGTGTTAAACAAACAAGATTCCCATTAATGTTTTGAACTTTAATGTTTTAGCTGAGGTCGTTGCTCGCTGGAGCTCAGTGTTGTCTAAGAGTCTGCTATCGTCGCCGCCCCAAGGTGTTGTTCTGCTTCTTCCTTGCCCCTGTCGAGCATTGTTGTCCGCTGGACAACAAGCACAAGGAGAAGGTTTCCTTGCGCCGCCGATCAACCCAGCCACCGATTGTGCTAACCACTACTGACCACCTTTCGGCCTCCAGAGATCTTTTCCATCTGCCACAGTCGCGGACAACAAGTCCCAACCTCTGAACAATAGCCATACAATTGTCGCTTACCTTGCTTCGTACCGTTGGGTTGCCTTGTGTTGTTGGGTATCAAACTGTGTCAGGGACACTCTCTCGAATCTCTTTGTTTTCGATCAACGGCTAATACCGAAGACGGAGATACAACTCATGACTTTAGAAGTCATCTTGATGATAGCTTAGCATGGATACAGATAGAGACGAGGCTTGATAGCATCGCTAGTTGATGTCATTCATGCTCCTGATTTGTCAGGTATAACTAGATTAAAAGTTATTTCATAAAATTTTATATTACAATTATGTCTGCATAAATGTATCCCAGTATGCATGTGGTGCGTGTGATGTAATAAGTAATTATTATATTTGTTTATTTTTGCTTCCATTGCATGGTTACGAAATGTGTTTTAGCATGCACCCGCATTGGGCTCCACAACATGCCCATGAGGCATGACCGTGAATTACTTCACTAAGGTTGTCATGTCACGACCGTGCCCATGACGCACGATTGTGTCGCGTTGTTTATATCCCGTGGGGGGGACCTATAAAAGGGGAAGAAGATCCCCTTTTCAAGAGGGGAGAGGGTTTTCCCTTCTAGGGAATCCATAAGATCCATTTCCAAGGCAGATTTCGACGATCTGTCCACTATCTGAGCTAGGATTTCATCTGAAGACATCGACAATATCACATTAAGCTTTCTCCTCTCTCTATTTCCTGTTTTGAGTTGTAGATTGCTATTTTCATGTCTTGTGGTTGTATTTCCTATGCTATGGAATATATCCTCCTGATTCTTAGATGTAGGGAGTATTTATAATATGATGTTGATGTATGAATTATGGATTTACCCATTTCCTTGTTCTATGACATGTTTATGACTTGTTCTATTATGTTGTGCCTTGTTCTTGTTTGATTTATTGTGTGTGTGGTGAATGCATTTAGTGTAGAGATCTTTTGCGAAAAATAAAAAATAAACACAGCGAAAAATTTGATCCCTCTAAAGATCCAAGCGAATATAGTATACTTCATTTGGTCGAGTTGCTACCTTTATTGCGTGAACAATACAATCCCGACAACAACTTTGCTTTGGTAGATCTCAGCACGATCAAAATGGTCGCGCCTCTTTGGTATCCACACGAACACGCCCTTCATTCATCACACGAACTAAGATTCAGAGAAGCACCAACTTCGTCGTGCTAGCAACAAACCTCTCTAGATGGTAGTCGGCCAAGACAAGAAGAAGAAGACCAAGAAGAAGAACAACAACTTCATAATTGGCTTTTGGTATTCATCCATGAAATACCAAAAGTTTGCCTCTTGAACTTCCTTCATTAATGCTCCATTAACTTCCATTAATCTCCATTAATGGAGTGGAGTTTAGGTTATTGGATTAACCATTAACCCAATAACCAAATAACCCAAGAACCCAATCCGTATCTTTGGATCAACCCATTAACCCAATAAGCTTAATCCGGATCCATTTGGATTAACCCATTAATCTTAATGTCCATAGTATTTTAGTTAAACTAAAATAAACTTATCTCCAAATCAATATGTTCTCTATGTGTATGACCCAATAGATTCTCGTAACGTTGACAATGTCTCTAAAATCATTTTAGATACATAGGCAATGAGTGACATCTATCAATGCATCATTGCTACCCAAGTGACGAGAATATCGAGATCCGACCTAACCTTTCTGTGTCTATTATCTTGTATAACTCAATCCTTATATCCTCGATATTTAGATTGATCCATGAGGCATAGACCGTGTCATTCTCTTATCAATCTTTGTGTTTCTTGATCTCTAAGTAGACTCACTCAATCAAATGAACTCAATATCTCATATTGACTTATTTGAGC
>JBBUKS010000078.1:2955249-2978933 GCA_038050645.1 Hedychium gardnerianum | reverse complement strand
GGCTAGCATGATATAACAACACACAATCAAATACTCCACATCTTTAACTTAATTCATACTTCAAGAGAGTAGTTAAGCAAGAACAAATCTCACACCAAATCTAAATTCATCCAATCCATGCTACATCCGAAAACTCTACAATTTCCAAGTTTTAATTTCAAACCCTAATTCACATAATCACAATTGTAAATGTATGAGCATGAATAATCTATATCCAATTTACATAAATTTACAAGATCAACCAAGTGACACCAAATCATACACAATCCATCCATACATACACATGTCAATCCCTATCCACCACCCATCTACATAATCTGAATATGTGAAACAATCCAAATATCAAATAGTTTACTAACAAAATCCAACCAAATATTTTATCAAACACCTAATGTGCATGATTCATTTGAAACTAAATCACAATGTCATCCAACTAGGTGGAAGCCAAATACATTATAATTAACCTCAAATAACCAAACTACATACTTCATCCATTAATTCAAACATCTACCCTTACCCTTCTTCCAATGCGGCTACCGGAAATAAATTCGATGTGGTTGGAGCTAATTAACATGCTGGAACAGAACTGCCGGAATACATTTCTGTCGGAAACCCTCACTGGGTTTTGTTGATCCAAAAGAACAATCAAATTCCTAGCATCTATCAACCAATTATATCCATCTACAAATCCAAAACCTTACCTCAAATCGTAGTGGCCTCTTGGAGAGGTCTGAAGTTGTCAGAGACACGCTATGGTAGTGATTGTTTGACCGGTGGCCCCGCTGATGATTGGAGCAAATTGGGAAGGTCTCTGCAGCTGGCCAGAGCAGCCAAGATTTACAACAAACTACCCTAATTTGATTTACTGTCATCTGTTTGGAGGTGGCAGGAGATTGTCGGCATCGAATTCGATATAGGAAGCGATCAATCAAGCTTGGCATTCGTAGGTGATGCACCACAATGGCTAGCCAGGGCTCGGGTGATGGCTAAAACTTGTGGCTGGATGGTGATGTTGGCCAGAAGAGAAGTGAAGTCCAACATCGATGGTCGCAGAAGCAGATCGTTGTCGGCGCTCAAGTGTGGAGAGGAGAAGAAGAGCTCAGGTCAGCGGTTCCTGGAGGTGAGGAACCAAATCTGGGATCTAATCCTCCGGCAGTTGTGACGATTGGCCGGCGGCAACGTAGAGCGCGGCGACGACGACAGTGTCGATTGGAGGAGAAATCGCGAAGAGCTCAATCGGCAATGGTTCGGGGAAATGTAATGTCGAGTGATTTGGGGGAGGCTAACTTAGTTATTTGTATATAAACCTTAAGTTAATTGAACTTATCAACTCTCAGTTTAAATAGAAATAACTCTAAATAATTCGTATAAATTCGATTAAATCCTTAAAAAATTTACAAAATTCCAATTTTTTTCCCACTAATTTATTTCTTATTTTTAAGGATTAAATTTAGTTTGTCATATTTTACATTCTCCCCCACTAATAAGAATTTGGTCCCTAGATTTACTACTCAAGTGCGGATAAATTAGACCATATAATAACCGAACAATTTAAGTATTGAATAAAACTTTCGCACCTGATGTAAACAAGTGTGGATATCTAGCTCGAATCTCATCCTCAAGCTCCCAAGTTGCCTCCTTGTCAGTATGATGCTTCGATCCAACCTTGAAGAGTCGATTGACCTTGTTCCGTAATCGACGCTGCTTGTGATCCAGGATACGCACAGGAACCTCCTCGTAAGTAGCATCAGGCTGAAGTGAAACCATCAAATCCCTCAAAATATGGGTAGGGTCTGGCACATACTTCCTCATCATGGACACATGAAACACATTATGTACACCTGGAAGAGACGGTGGTAGTGTCAACCGATAGGCCACCTCGCCTATCCTCTCTAATATCTGGAAGGGTCCAATATAACGAGGAGCTAATTTGTCTTTCAATCCAAACCTCTTGACTCCTTTAGTGGGAGAAACACGCAAAAACACATGATCATCCATGGCGAAATCCAAAGGTCTACGCCTCCGATCTGCGTAACTCTTTTGTCGATCCTGGACTTCTGACAATCTGCGTCATATAATACGTACCAACTCTGCATCATGCTGGATACTCTACGGCCCCAAAATCTGTGATTCACCAATCTTGTCCCATAAAATAGGAGATCTGCAAGCTCTACCATATAAGGCCTCAAACGGCGCCATCTGAATAGCTGAGTGATAACTATTGTTATAAGCAAACTCTACTAAATGTAAATGATCCTCCCAGCTACCTCCGAAATCCATAACACATGCTCTCAGCAGAGTCTGTATAGTATGCTCTGACTAACCATCTGTCTGTGGGTGAAACGTTGTACTAAATCGAAGCTTTGTACCTAATGCCTGCTGAAGGCTCTACCAAAATTGAGAAGTGAATCACGGATCTCTATCTGAGATAATACTCAATGGTATACTATGTAATCTGGTAATCTCCCTACAATACAATCTCGCCAAATGATCCAAATATTCTATCTTTCGGATCGGTAGAAAATGTGCAGATTTGGTTAATCGATTAACAATCACCCAAATTACATCATGACCTGGGTAGTCTGACTACAAAATCCATAGTGATATGCTCCAACTTCCACTCCGAAATCTGAATCTTTTGAAGCAACCCTGCATCACTATGATGCTCAGCCTTCACTTGCTGGCATACTAAACATCGTGCCACGAAATTTGCAATATCTTTCTTCATGTCATTCCACCAGTATAAGCATTTTAAATCTCTATACATTCGGGTACGACCCAGGTGGATTGCGAATCGAGATCGATGTGCTTCCTGCAGTAAATCCTCTTTGACCGGGTGTGACTTAGGTACACACAGTCTTCCTCGAAAATATAAGATACCGCTCTCATCACAAGAAAACTCTGTTTGCTGCCCTGTATCTAGTCTGCTACTTAAATACCGCAGATGCTGATCGCTAGCTTGTGCTCCCTTAATCTTTTCCACAATGGGTGACTGAGCTAACATGGTTACCCAAATCCCTCGCTTTGTCTGTTTTAACTCCATGAGTCTCAACTCTGAAAAACTTTATACCATGTCCGTAACTACTACTCGGTGATAAGCTAGAGTCCCACGTGATTTTCTACTCAAAGCATCAGCCACCACGTTGGCTTTCCCTGGATGGTAATTTATGGTGCAGTCATAATCTTTCAAAAACTCCATCCATCTTCTTTGTCTGAGATTCAACTCCTTCTGAGTAAATAGGTCCTATTAATTTCATTGGAACAATGAAAAGTTTAAATCTGGGGTAGAGTTGTACATATGTACATAGTTTTATTTTGTTTTTGTATTTTCTTGAGTTAACTTAGTTTTATTTTCTAGTTTGTTTGCTTTGAGTCTTGTGGCATGTCAATTGCATCATTATCATATTTTAGCATGGTTTATTTTCTTGCAAAAATACTAGCACGCTCTTATCGATTTTCATGTATTGTGATGTATGTGCTAGTATGTTTAGTGAACTATTTTTTTCCATCTATAGTAGCATGAAGTGAGCATGTATGTAATTGTTTGAGTATGAGAATTTGCCTAGTCTTAGGATCTATTCCACATTATGCTTGATATTGATAGTTGATCCATCTAAAAATAGTCATGATTCATAGAACTGGACTAGTACTTTTGTTTTAAAAATGATTTCCTAATTACATTTTGGTTACTGGAGAAACTCAAATCATGTCAACTCATTTGGAAAAATCAAAAACCCTCTACTAATTTTAGTGCTATGTGTTGATACATACAAGCATATTATATATATATATATATATATATAGGGTTAAAAAATAGTTATCGTGAGTGGAAACTAGCAAGTTACCCCTTTAAGACCGAGTTAAGTTACTAGGGAAATAACTGTTATGTTTCTCTTGATCTGAGCTATCCTTTGAGACCTTGTATTGTTGAGAAAGATGAATCATGCGTATGGCAGGTAAGTGCCTATCGTCGGGAGAATACAAAACATAGTTAGATGACGATTTGATTAGGCTTGGGAGTTGATACTTGAAAATGTTAGGTCACTTATTACACCAAGCATGAAGAACTATTATTTAGGTCATTCTCAAACAAATCTTTGGGTCATGCTCACCAATGAAACTATGAGATAGCATTAATGTGAATAACTAGGGATTATGATGCACCTCATTGCCACATGAATCTAGATTATATGTTTTTTCTTGAGGACAAGCAAAGGTTTAACTCTGGGGATGTGATGTGCGTAGATTATATATCATTTTATGTATTGTTTGACGCATATATTCTTATATTTCATTGACATGATCTATACTATCACACCACATTTTATTATGTTATTATGATTTTTACTCCATATTATTCGAAGATCTACTCCTCTCATGTTTTCTTCTACAGGATGTGTTTCGGAGCTAAACGGAACTTCTACGGAGAGTAAAGCAATACAATAAAGCAGAAGCATAGCAAGAAGCCAGGAAAAACCCTGGTCGTGTCTCTCGAACACATCCATGTTCAGGGCGTGCCTCAAGAGTAGTAGGAGCTCAAGGCACGATCGTATCTCCAAGACACGACTGTGTGTCATCTGTGAAGAAAGACTAGGCACGACCGTGTCTCCTAGACAAGGCCGTGTGACTTGTCTACGCATACTCAAGGCACTATCATGTCTCATAGACACGACCGTGTCTCCCTGGTAGACCTTCCTCAGTACTAGGCCGTATCTTCCAAACACGATCATGCCTCCTACCATCAGAGCCTCAAGACACGGCCGTGTTTCATAGACACAGTCGTGTGACATGCTTGACCTGGGCCATGCCCCACTAGTATGAAAAGGGTTTTTTCCCCTTTCTCAAGTGGAGGGTGGTTCTTCCCTTTTTGGGAGAACCCTTGGTCCTTACACTTAGTCTTCCGGTGATCTTTCCAATGATTCGAGGCGGATTACTCCGATCCATCATCATCTAAAGAAGGAGAAGACTTCCAAAGACCAAGACTCCAACCGGGCTAAGCATTCTTTCCCTTTTCCTCTTAGATTTGGATTTGGATGTTGATCTTCATGTCTTTGTATTTTCTTCCCCTTTTTATGGAATAGATCTTGTGTATTCTAGGGTTAGGGAGTAATTATGATTGTGTGGATGATGTATGAACTATGGATATGCCAATTTCCTTTTTTCTATGAGATGTTACTCTTGTGCTATGTGCATTGTGCATTATGCATGTTTGACGAAATGTGTATGTGAGTGATGCATGTAGATCTAGGGTTTGATTCTATGTTAGAGTTGTTACTATACTGGATAATCGAGAGATCCTTAGTGACAAAGGATTCTCAATCAACCGAACACTTGTGCCCTTAGTGACAGAGGACACTGATACTTATTCTACTTTCTAGAGTTAAAAGACCTTGGCATAGGACTTACCTTAGTTCATAAGAGTAATATTGAGAATTAGGAAATGATCATGTTATAGGGACATTATCTAACATTATAATGAAATCGAAAGCCTAGAATCACTCCCCAAACCTTCACTTCTCTCTCACTTGTCCCTAGATCTCTCTCTCTCTCTCAAACCACTCTCCCACACACTCTCTCTTTAGTTCACAAACACACAATTCGATTAGTCTAGTTAACTTCCTTCACCAAATCACTAGTGCTTAGTCCACAATCCCTGTGTGTTCGATATCTTTTATTACTTGATGACATTACCATGCACTTGAGGTAGGACAACATTAACCTTGATCCGAGGACGATTGCACCAACAATTTCTCCATCAAGTCGAGACATCCGTCGATTGAATCCAAATGTCCATCGATCCACTGAAACTCCCCTTGAAAGTGAGCATAGGGACCACTTGGCTCGAAAGGGGCTACCTGAGCATAATCTGGTGGGGGAAGCTCTAGTAGTGGGGTTATGAGTATCTCCTTGCCCATTGGTACCCCCTCTTCTTTGGGCTCCTCGGCGGGCGCCATCTATGACGTTCTTTAAAGACTAGGATCTAGTCACTTTCTTTTATCCTAGCCAAGGATAACTGTCTAATGCCTATCTTATCATAATGAGTGGATAGAGGCTTAACATTACCTATTGTAGTGTTTATGCCAAAAGATCCTAATTTGCAGTGATAATGTGATAGTAGGCCATATGAATTATTCTGGAAGAACTATATCCGGAATAATGAATGATAGTCTTAAAAACCCATAGTCCTATGTCAATGTCAATGTCAAAACAATGCTTAAGTGCATGCATGAGGGAGAGGTGATAGGGTCGAATGACAACTTGATCCCTAGTGTCTAAAGGTAGAATGCAACCTTTAATGGCTTTATAAAAACCATTATCCTATGGACTTAGATTAATTGAGTTCATTGATCTGGGTCAGGGACCCTCAAAGAAATCAGCATACATGGAATCTAAAGTGAGATGAGAATAAGGCTCAATTAAAGTTCTGGGATAGTTAGAGAAGCAGTAGAATTGGTCATTAGTAGCTCGAGTGTCAAAAAAGTATCGAACCATGTCATAAAGTAAAAATCTTGGCATGCACTATGTGAATTTCGTTGATAGACTTCTGATATTCAACGAAGTAATAAGTAGATAATTACCAAAGTAGATGTATATGAAATAAAAGGGTTAGTTTATTACTTCGCCTTAAAAGTATTGAAGTCTTTCATTGGTCAAAGAATTGCGTAACTAATTCGAAATTGGATCGATTTTGAAGTAAAAATATCTTTTACATTAGTGGTTTTGTAAAAATACTGAAGTAGTTGATCATATATGACTTCACATGTTACATTGATTGACAAAGTAAATTATTTATACAACTTCACAGTATTTTTATTGTGACGAAGTAAATGTTTTTTTTAACTACTCTACTATTTAAATTTGTCGAAATCTTTTGTATTGTATTACTCCACCATTTATTTGTAGTATAGAAGTAATTGTCCATTTTTACCAGAACACAATTTGAATTGAACAAAATATTTTTCACCACTAAAATTGAACAAATATACCACAAATATCTACCAATACCAAATACGACCCAAAAGTTTATTCACAAAAGACATGTTTGACCAACTTCACCCAAAAGTGTATCCACAAATCTCTATATACAACCCAAAAATTTATATCACAATGTACATGACCTTTAGGTACCCACATAGGAGTAGATGAATTTGTTCCATTCACTTCTTAGTTCATCATACTGAGATTGATTGTAATACTGATTCTTGATTGATGCTGCAAACTAAAATATAAAAAGCATAACGTTAATAACTTGGGTTGAAATTTTGCTTCAATCAAATAACAGTAAACAAACAAGGATGTATTTAGACTTATGACTTTAGAAATATAAATTCCATCTGTAATCTTATAGTATCTAAACTAATCCCTTATAGTAGTAAGAGTCCCCTGAAGAAACAAGCCATTAGTTAGTAAGGAACAATAAACGATAACATATCATGCATCAGAATCATTAATTGCTCACTTCAAAGAAATGCCAAATTAGTTTCATAAAAATTAATTAGAACTATAAAACAGGGTTTATAGCTCCCCTCTCATACATTCTTTTCAAACCATAAGTAGAATGTATACTCTTAACCATTCTGTATCATGTGCAATATAATTGTTTATTATGTAGGATTCAACCTTGATGCTATAAGGGGGGGGGTGAACAGCGTTACGAATTTTACAAGCTAAAAATAACTAAAAATAACTAAAAGCGAAGTAGCACATAGAAATAATGTAAAATCTAACTTAGCAAAGATTTGATTAAAGGAAACAAAATAATGTAAGCATGCAAAACTTGAATAGCAGTTTATCAACCAAAGAAGAAATCGACATGCATAACAATTATAAAAATTCTTATTTCTAATTTCTCCTTTCCAGAAAGCTTCTGAAGGTGGAGAAACTTTACATAAAAAGAATTTAAAAATCAAGCACATAAACAAACAATATGACAACACAAGAGAAATGAAAAATTATATGCTAGGTGTTGCCGATTGGAATTGAAGCACGAAGTTACAGCGTGTCATTGTCGTAGCACAAAAAGCATGAGAGCACTAAATTACGAGCATAGTAGCACAAAGATGAAAAGGATGATTTGAAAGCTCTGCCTTGAGACCCTTTATATAGACCTCCTTCTATTGTTGATGTGACACCCTCCGATCTACTGGAGCCTCCCCGGTTGACTAGAAGCCCTTCGATTGCTTGGAGAATGGTCAAATCTGATCTTGACTGCCTTGCTCGGATCGCTGGATCTCATCCTCTACTGATTGGGTTGTTCTTACGCACCGGTCGCCCCGACCTAGTTTTGATTACCTGGACCCTTCGACTTCACTCGCCAAGAGTTATCACTAGCCAATCACTTGGACTCCCCTCTGATTGCCTGGAACGGGCAAACTTTGCTTCCCTACAATTGTTACGCATAATGAGTATGTTAAAAGATTTAAGGTTACTCACATTTACTTGACTAGATGTCTAGCTCCCAGCTAATCCATCTAGTGTAAGTTGCCAAGCTATAATTTTGAGCTGATTCCACTTGGACTTGTTTGACAAGCCTTCAACTCCCAACTGACTCCATTTGGACTTGTTCGCCAAGCCTTCATCTCCCAGCTGACTCCACTTGGACTTGTCTCACCTGACTTTCTTCCTTGCTTCCCAACCAAGACTTATCTCTTGCCTGATTTCCAATTAGGGCTTCAGTTGCCTAGCTCCACTAGGACTTAGCCAATGCCTAGTTCACAACCAGGACTTCATTTGCCTAGCTTTACTAAGACTATGCCACTACCTAGTTCCCGACCAGGACTTCACCATTTTTCAAGTAACCTACTCCTTATATACTTGACACCAATTTGTTAGATCTCAACAAACCTGACTTTAACCTTAGTCATACATCAAATTTTTGGGTTAAATGTTGTGCTTCCAACACTAACAATCTCCCCCTTTTTGATAGTATAAACACTAAGTTGAAGTTAGTTAAACATAAACATAAATAGTTATGGAATTTATACCCAATGTATGATAATGATATATATAAATGCAATCATACATGAATATTTTAATTTCTCTCCCTTATCATAACTCCCCCTTAATCATTTGGAATGTTTAAATTTTTTAAAAATAGTTTAAGACATAAGGAGTAGATTTGACTTTAACTAACCCTTTCTCTCCCCCCCCCCCCTTTGTCATACATTAAAATGGGTTAAAGTACAAAAGGGGGGGGGGGGTAATAACTTGAGTCAAGACATAAAAGCAAGTAGAATCAAGCATATAATTAATTTGCAAACAAGAAGTCAATTATAAAGATGAGTCAAGTCAACATAAATCAAAATAGATCAAGTCAACATAAGTCAAAATAAGGTAAGTCACAAGAAGTTAAGATAAAAGTCAACCACTACAAGTCCAAGTCCACAATAGCCAAAATCAAAGTCAACTACAAGTCAAGATATCCAAATAAAGTCAACTTTAAGTCTTCGTCCAAGTGTATAAACTTGGCTTCTACTAAGGGTTTTGTGAAGATGGTTGCTATGTTAGATTTGGATTCAACATAATTAAGTTCAATGTCACCATTTGATATGTGTTCTCTAACAAAATGAGGTTTGACTTCTATATGTTTGTTCTAGAACGTTATTCAAGTTTTTTAGTTAGATTAATAAAACTAATGTTATCAATCAAAACATGGACCTTTTTATAATTAAGTTCATAATCTTTAAGTGTGTTCTATTGGATAGAAATAGGCAAAATAGACGAGAGGCGGGAAGGGGGGGGGAGTGAATCTCGTTCCTTAATTTTTTTTCTTTTCTTAAGTTAATACCAAAGTCGTAGCAGAAATAAGAAAACACACAAGAACACAATTCTCTTTTTTACTTGGTTCGTAGTCCAACGACTACTACTCCAAGGCCCGTGATCTTTGATCACTTCCAAGTGGGCAATCAACTAACTTTCTCCTCTACGAAAACTTTTGGAGAAGGAGAAAAACTGTATATAATACGAGGAAGATAATAACCTATTACCCCCATAAATGTAAATGCAAATAAATGAAAGTTTATACCGACAACAAAGATTGAAACTTTAGCGTAGGTTGTTGGAGAGCTTTCTGACGCAGTAGTGGCAATACTTGCATGATCTGAGAAGAAGAACAAATTGAAGAGTGAGTAGAATTGTTATTGAGCCTCAGATCTCGAGGCTTCTTTTATAGGCCTTAATCAGTCGACTGAAAACCATTCAGTCGACTGAACCCTATAAGTCGATTGAACCTCTATCATGCGACTTGTCCATCTTCTTTCCTTGCTTGCTCCGATTCGATCTGATAGATCTCGTGAATCTTGGTTTTTCAGTCGACTAAACCTTATCCAGTAGACTAAACCCCATGGGTTTCCTTTGCTATGAAGATTCGATCATATTTGTAAAATCTTTCTAACTGGGGTTCGGTCGACTGATCCTCCTGATCAATCAACTAAACCAAGCTTTCCTTCTTTGCATTGATTTGAATCTCTTTGTGCTTATCCACCTAGATCAGTCGACTGATACCCTAGATTAGTCAACTGATCCCCTCAGTCAACGAAGTTTTTGCTTCTTTGCAAAACATAATTAGCATAGTAATACAAAAATAATGATCCTACTAAATAGAGTTAGATATTACATATTTATGCATGAATAAATCAGACAGTTAAGACTATCTGATCTCGACTTAGAAACCTTCATTAATTTTTTCGGTTGGGTTATCGCCTAAGGTTTTGTCCCAATTGGGACACAACCTCACTGCTTTTCTTTTCAGAAGAACCACTCTACTACAGGAGCTTACCTTAACTTACATGTCAAACATCTGGTCCTACACACCTGTTTGAACTTTCTCTGCTCAACATATGATCTTTTACCCTCTAGACTTTATACTGACTTGATGTTTGATCCTTGTTGACCCTTCAAGTCCATCTTGATAGTTGTCTGGTCCACTGACCCATCTAGACTTCCTTCTTGGTGTCCTTGATCTGCCGAGACTTTCAATGCCTTGTATCTAGTTTGGCTGACTTAGTAGGACTTTCTTGATTAAGAAACTTGCACTTGATCATTCCATTAGATCATAATAGGACTTAACTTTGAACCTTTGACTATATCAAAACATCAATTCGATTATGGTGCTCCTACACCAACAATCTCCCCCTTTTTGATGTCTGGCAACTTGGTTCAAAGTTAAGTTAAAATTTATTATCTTCTTAAAGACTCCTCCTTAATTTAAACTCTCCCCTGAGTTTAACATTTCTAAGAATTTTCAAGAATGCTAAAAATTTCTAACACTTAACTTTTAATCCCTACTCCCCCCCTTGGACACACATAAAAAAGATTGGGATCATTGCATAATTTTTCAAAAAAGTGTAGAATATTTGCTCTTAAATAATAAATATGCATTTTGAAAATTTAAAAATGCATTTTTAAAAAAAAAATTATGACAAAAATGCCTAATAATATTTTTCATTTAAAATATGTTTCAAGATAAAACACATATATTTTGAAGTAGCAAACTTTAGAGAGAAAAAAAAATTCAAATGATTTTTTTCAAAAATGTTGTAAGTACTTGGAATCAAATTCTAAAATGCTTTCAAAAATATGCTAAGTTATCAAAATCAATTTTTTGAAAGAAATATTTTTATAGTTTAGAAAAATAAATTTTCAAAAATTGATTGCAGCAAAAATATTATAAAAGAATGGTTTTCAAAAATATTTGTAAAGAACACTAGACTTTAGCAAAAATATTTGAAATTTAGCTAAGAAAAGGTTGAAAAAATATTTTCTAAGTTAATAAAGAAATAATGCATTTAAAGAATTTCAAAGATAATAATACATTTTCAAGGGAAATAATGCACTTTGAAAATTTTCAAGGAAAAAAATGCATTTTTCTAAACTTTTAAAAATTCTTTTTCAAGGTATTTTTGAAAATAAAATATTTAAAGGATAAATTTTAAAAGTAGTTCCTCCTTAACTTGACATTCAAATGTTTTACAATTATTGAACTTAAGCCATTTTTTTTTAAAAAAATTGCTAAAGTCCAAGCATGATTTTTTTTAAATATATATATATATATATAAGTAAATCATCTAAGAAATTCTCCTTATTTGAAAATATCTAACTTTAGTTTTTAGCTGATTATCATAAGATAGCAATTTTTGACCAAGTTAGTCAAGTTGAGTGCTTGTTTCTAGCTAGTCTTTTACTAAGAAGGATTACTCAACTTAATCAAATTTTGTTTTAAGTCCTGATCTATGACGATGCACTAATATAAGAATATGAAATCTAGGCTTAGTCCTAAGCATCTCACTCCATTCTAAGTGTCTCAATATACAAGCAAGGAACTCTAATAAGCTTGTGAGATGCTAGCTACCTAAATATATAGGTTCATGCAATCTAAGGTAGATCCTAGGCTATTTTCAATAATGAATTGCATTTTATAGAAATAATAGTAAAAACATAGTTTTTTCTTAAAAATAAGTCCTATTCTATAAAGCACATATCTAACTTTTGTCTTAAGTTACTGAATTCATATTCGGGTAAAGGTTTAGTAAATATGTCAGCTAAGTTCAATTTGAATTCAACATAGTTGAGTTTGATATTTCCTTTTGCAATATGATCTTTAACAAAATGATGTTTAATTTCTATGTGTTTTGTTCTCGAGTGGTGAACTGAATTCTTAGTTAGATTTATTAAACTTATGTTATCAATAAAAGTTTTAACATTTTTGTAATCTAAGTCAAAGTTTTTTAAAGTGTAGTTCATTGATAATAGTTGTGCAACACATTGACCCATGTCTATGTACTCTACTTTAATAGTTGATAGGGCAACACAATGTTGTTATCTACTAAACCAACTGATTAGTGATTGCTCCAATAACTGACACCTACCATTTGTACTTTTTCTATCTAACTTACACCCAACATAATCTGAGTCAGAATAACCAACTAACTTAAAATTGGTAGTCCTAGGATATCATATTCCTACATTAGTTGTTCCTTTAAAATATCCAAAAATTCTTTTAACATTTGATAAGTGAGATTCTTTAGCACAAGTTTGATATCTAACACACATGCTAACTTCAAATAATATGTTAGGTCTACTTGCATTTAGGTATAATAAACTTCCTATGGCACTTCTGTAATATTTTAGATCTATTGCTTTCCATTTGGATCATTATCTAACATTATGTTAGTTGCCATAGGTGTTTTTATGTCCTTAGCATTTTCCAACACAATTTTTTTGATTAATTCATTTGTATATTTATTTTGGTACACATAGTTTCCTTCTTTAGTTTGTTTTACTTGTAGTCCTAACAAGAAGGTTAATTCACCTACTAAGCTCATTTTAAACTCCTGATCCATTAGTGTTATAAATTCTTTTAAAAATTTAGAGTTGGTTGATCTAAACACTATATCATCTATATAAACTTGGGCTATAAATATATTTGATTCAAGGGTTTTTATAAAAAGAGTTGAGTCAATTCGGCCTTCTTTAAACTCTTTTGAATTTAAATAATTAGAAAGTATTTCAAACCAAGCCCTAGGTGTTTGTTTTAAACCGTATAAAGTATATTTTAACCTAAACACATGGTTTGGATAATCTAAATTTTCAAACCTAGATGGTTGGCTTACATAGACTTCCTCTTTAATTAACCCATTTAAAAATACATATTTAACATTCATTTGGTATAATTTGAAGCTTTTAAGTGTTGCATAAGTTAACAACATTATGATTGACTAAAGTCTAGCTACGGAGGCATAAGTTTCTTCATAATCTAGACCTTCTACTTGACTAAATCCCTTTGCTACTAACGATTTCACCTTTATTGACTAATTTATTATGAAAGACCCATTTAGTGTCTATTATTGATTTTTTCTTGGGTGGAGACACTAAATCCCATACTTCATTTCTTTCAAATTGAGCTAACTCCTCTTGCATTCCTATAACTCAGTCTGGATCTGACAATGCTTCATCTATAGTTTTGGGTTTAATTTTAGAAATTAAGGCTATTTGACTTATGTTTCTAAAGGTTGATCAAGTTTGAACTCTCAAATCTGGGTTAGCTAAGATTTGTTTAATTGGATGGTTTGAAATTGTTCTTGATGTTCCTGGGTTTAGTTCCTCTTCTTGTTCATTTTGTCCTTCTTCTTGTTGTTGATTTTGTCTTTCTTTTTGTTGTTGTTGACTTATAGTTATATTTTCACTAACTTCCCTTAGTTCATTGTTTGTTTTATCAAGCTTTAATTGTTCTTTCTCTTGATTTAAGTTAGATTCCTTAGAGTGACAATTTTCATCAAACTTGACATTAGTGATTTCTTCAACTTTTAGTGTTGATTTGTTATATAACCTATAAGCCTTGCTATTAGATGGGTATCCTAGAAAAAAATCATTTTTTTAGTTTTTGAGGTAAATTTTCCAAGATAGTCCTTGGTATTTAAAATATGTACGTTACATCCAAATACTCATAAATATTTTATATTGAGCATTTTGTTAAAATAAATTTCACAATGTGTTTTATTTTTTAATTTTTTAATTATAATTCTATTTTATATATAACATGTCGCATTAATAGCTTCGGCTCAAAAGTAGTTGGGTATGTTGTATTCATTTAGCATTGACCTAGCCACCTCTTTTAAGGTTTTATTTTTTCTTTCTACTATTCTATTTTGTTTGGGTGTTTTAGGGCATGATAATTCTTGATGATATCCATTTTCTAGACACAAGTTTGTGTACCTATGATTTTTAAATTCACCCCCATTATCACTTCTAATTTTCTTAATTTTTAGGTCTTTTTCATTTTTTATTTGTTTGCAAAAATTATTAAATATTTCAATGGTTTCATTTTTATGTTTTAAGAATTTTACCCAAGTATATATAGAGTAATCGTCGATTATAACTAAGCAATATAAGTTACCATTAATTGATTTAACTCCATGAGAATCAAATAAATCTAGATGTAGTAGTTCAAGTATGATATTAATTTAACCTTGGTTATTTAGTTTGTGTATTGACTTAGTTTGTTTTCCTTATTGACAAGCATTACATATTCTATCATTTGGATTTTTAAGTGTTGGTAATCCTCTAACTAATCCAACTTTGTTTACTTTTAGTATGTTTCTAAAATGGGTGTGGGTTAGTTTCTTATGCCACAACCAGGTTTTCTCTTGTTGTGTTAAGTGACACTCAAACGAGGACCTAGGTAGGTTTATTGAGTAAATATTGTCAAGTGACACTCAAATGAGGACCTAGGTAGGTTTATTGAGTAAAGTTGTTTAGTCTAAATCCTTTAAGCATTATGTTAGGTTATTCAATATGATTTATTAAACATTCAGAAGACAAAAATTTAACTACAAATCCAGCATCACATAGTTGACTTATATTAAGGAGATTGAAGTCAATATTTTCAACAAGTAACACTTTTCTAATTAAAAAATTTGACTTTAACTTGATGTTACTTGATCCAATTACCTTAAGTTTACCATTGTTTCCAAAAGCTACTGATCCTAGTTTCTTGAATTTTAACTTTGTGAATTTGTGTTGATCTCCAATCATATGTCTAGAACATCCACTATCTAGTATCTATTTGTCCATACTTTTAGGTTCAATATCTTGATCTTCTGAAGATATAGATCTATAGCTCGACTCAGACTCAGACTTAGTTCCTTGGCTTAATTCCATCCGGGACTCGAATTTGGTTCTTGCCATAAGTACCATGAAGTTTGTTTGCTTCGATTCTTCCGCATTCGACTCCTTCGAGGATGATTCATCCCAAGATGCCTTTAGATCCTTCTTCCTTCTTGATTTCTTGGGTTTCTCCTCCTTTAGGTTCGGGCACTCAAACTTGTAGTGGCCTTTGGTGTTACACCTGTAGCATGTTACCTCCTATTTTAGTTTGCACAGCTTGTGTTGAACCACCTTTTTGAGATCTCTTTTGGAGAACTTCTTCTTCATGGTGAACATATTCCGGACCATGTTTACTATTTCTTCTTCGTCGTTTGAGTCGGAGTCTGACTCATCTTCGGATTCTTATTTCGGCCTTGACTTCCTTGCTTCAATTTTGTCCTACAAATAAACCAATACCTTTCTCGGTTTGATTCGAATTAGTCTGCTCATCTAATTCTAATTCACAAAATATTTCATCTAATTTTATTAAGGAAAGATCATTCAAAACTTTGTACGCGTCTACTATAGATGCCCACAATGTGTTTCAAGTTTGTGGCCAATGAGGTGGAGCCCATTTAGGATATCTTTTATTTTTTAGTGCAACCGACTCGCAGTCTCTCCATCTTGCATTTTACAATTAAATAATTGATTTAGTAATAAATCACACTTTGTTACCTTAGAGTTGTTCGTTCCCTCATGAAGCTCGACTAGTTTGTCCCACAATTCTTTGGAGTTGTCGAAAGGTTCAACTCGGTTGAGTTTTTCCTTCATAAGGCCGCATTGTAATGTGTTCATCACCTTATAGTTGATTTGCACCTTCTTATTCATTTATGGATTCTATTTTTTGGATCTAGTTGTTCTCCAATTTTATTTACCGGTGTTGTGTACCCTTTCTTGATGTTGAACCACATTTTGATGTCGGACTTTAGGAAGCATTCCATCTGTCATTTCCAATAACTGATATCTTCTCCATTGAATAGCGGTGGATGGACGATGCTATAACCTTCTTGATCAGACATTGACATTCTTGCATAAGAAAACTTAGAACAATTTCCAAGACTTTGTCTTGCAATTAGTAGTGCAATTGAAAGAAATAGTAACAAGAAAATAAAGGTTTAAAAAAAAAACTCAAAAAAACTCTTAAGCCTATTCAGAGCAGCCTTGCTCTGATACCAATTGTTGGATCAAAATAGACGAAAGAGGGGGGGGGGGGGGTGAATCTCGTTCCTTAAAAACTTTTCTTTTCTTAAGTTAAAACCAAAGTCACAGCGGAAGGACAAAATTCTCTTTTTTACTCCAAGGCCCACGATCCTTGATTTCTTCCGAGTGGGCAATCAACTAATTTTCTCCTCTCCAAAAACTTTCAGAGAAGAAGCAAAACTATATAGAATATGCAGAAGATAGTAAGATGCTCCCTACACACTCGACACCAGTTTGTTAAATCTCAACAAACCTAACTTTAACCTTAGTATTACATCAAAATTTTGGATTAAATGTTGTGTTTCCAGCACCAACAATCTCCCCCTTTTTAATAGTATGAAAACTAAGTTGAAGTTAGTTAAACATAAACAGAAATAGTTATGGAATTTATATCCAATGTATGATAATGATATATATAAATGCAATCATACATGAATATTTTAATTTCTCTCCCTTAATCATAACTCCCCCTTAATCATTTGCGAAGTTTAATTTTTTTAAAAATAGTTTAAACAATTCAACAAAAGAGTAGACTTTACTTTAACTAACCCTTTCTCTCCCCCTTTTTCATACATAAAAATGGGTTAAATTAAAAAAGGGGGTAATAACTTGAGTCAAGACAATTAATTCAAGATATAAAAGCTAGTAGAGCATATAATTAATTTGCAAACAAGAAGTCAACTATAAAGATGAGTCAAGTCATAATAAATCAAAATAGAGCAAGTCAAAGCAAAGTAAGTCACAAGAAGTCAAGATAAAAGTCAACCACTACAAGTCCACAATAGCCAAAATGAAAGTCAACAACAAGTCAAGACATCCAAATAAAGTCAACTTCAAGTCTTTATCTAAGTGTACTAAACTCGGCTTCTACTAAGGGTTTTGTGAAGATGTCTGTTATGTTAGATTTGGATTCAACATAATTAAGTTCAATGTCACCATTTGATATGTGTTCTCTAACAAAATGATGTTTGACTTCTATATGTTTTTTCTAGAATGTTGTACAAGATTTTTAGTTAGATTAATAGAACTAATGTTATCAATCAAAACTTGGACCTTTTTATAATTAAGTTCATAATCTTTAAGTGTGTTCTGTTGGATCGAAATAAATGAGAGGAGGGGGTGAATCTCATTCCTTAAATTTTTTTCTTTTCTTAAGTTAAAACAAAAGTCATAGCGGAAATAAGAAAACACACAAGAATGCTATTCTCTGTTTTTACTTGGTTCGTAGTCCAATGACTAGTACTCCAAGGCAAGCGATCTTTGATCACTTCCGAGTGAGCAATCAACTAACTTTCTCCTCTCCGTAAACTTTCGGAGAAGGAGCAAAATTGTACAGAATATGAGGAAGATATAATAACACGCTATTATCCCCCTTAAATGTAAATGCAAGTAAATGAAAGTTTATATCGACAATAAAGATTGAAATGTTGGTGCTGGAAGCACTAGATAATCAAACCTGTGTTTTGATATTAGCAAAGGTTCAAAGTTAAGAGTTGTCTTGTGATCTAATGAACTTGAATGAGTGTGCAGGTACCTCAACTAGAAAGTCCTAAGTGATCTTAGGCAAGGTATAAGTCCTAGTGGGAAGTCCCGGAGGCCAATATCGGATGTTGAGAAAAAGTGCAAACCGGTTTGGAAGACCAGATGTTTGGAAACAAGTATATTTTCCTAAGAGGAGTAGGTGAGGATATGTTTCCATTAAGGGAATAATAGGCGTCAGTCAAACCTAGGATTTTATTGGAAATCCGAAAGTTAGGACCGGACAGTCCGAGACTGTCAAATAATTTAATTTAAAATTATTCTATGTTTCTGTACTAATTTTGTGATGTAGAAAACTTAAAACCTGAAAAAGCTGATACAGGCACCTGGAAAGGATCCAGGCGCCCTAAGCCAATTTAGGAGCCTCAAAGAGATTGAGGCGCCTTAATCACCTTGGTAATGGAAGGATGAGGTGCCAAGCTCGGATTGACCGACACACATTAGCATCCAAGCGCCTCAAAGGGATTGAGGCACCTGGATTAGGATAAGAGTTATCAAATAGAGCTTGGTCGCCACGTCATCCTCAATCAAGGCACCTCATAGGGATTGAGGTGCCTGGATTAGCCTATATAGGCAGCTTCTACAAGAGGCTTCAGACAACAATTCACTATGACTTTTTGCTCACGCGTTGCTATGAAAATTACGCTATGATGCTGTAATGCTACTTTGACAACCAACACTTAAGATAATATGCTAACTCGGTTGTTGGTATAAGTTTCATTTTGTAATTCGTGTATTCATGTTTTGTAACATTCGTGCTATTAGTGAATTGCCCAACGAAAACACTCAAACAGGTATGGGCCTTGGACTAGCAACCACTGGGTTATGAACCAGGTAAAACAAACATGCCAGTCGTGTTTGTTTGTATTCTTTATTTTCGCTTCTTTAACTCAAGTTTACAAAAAATGTGAAAAAGCCACGAGCGTTATTCACCCCCTCTAGCGCTTTCACCAATCTTACATGAAACTTTAGCGTAGGTTGTCGGAGAGCCTTCCGACGTAGTAGTGGCAGTACTTGCATGATTTGAGCAGAAGAACAAATTGAAGAACGAGTGGAATTGTTGCTGAGCTTTGGAACTCAAGGCTTCTTTTATAGGCCTTAATCAGTCGATTGGAAACCATCCAGTCGACTGAACCCTATAAGTCAATTGAACCTCTATCATGCGAGTTGTCCATCTTCTTTCCTTGCTTGCTCCAATTCGGTCAATTGATCCCATGGGTTTCCTTTCCTGCAAAGATTCGATCATATTTGTAAAATCTTTCTAATTGGGATTCGATCGACTGATCCCCCTGATTAGTCGATTGAACCAAGCTTTCCTTCTTTTGCAACAATTTGAATCTCCCTATGCTTATCCACCTGAATTAGTCGACTGATACCCTGGATCAGTCGACTGATCCCCTCGGTCAATAGAGATTTTGCTTCTCTACAAAACACAGTTAGCTTAGTAATACAAAAATAATGATCCTGCAAAACAGAGTTAGATATTAGATATTTATGCATGAATAAATTAAACAGTAAGGACTGTCTGATCTCGACTTAGAAACCTTTGTTGGTTTCTTTGGTCGGATCATCGCCTAAGGTTTTGTACCAATTAGGACACAACCTCATTGTTCTTCTTTTTAGAAGAACCACTCCACTCCAAGAGCTTACCTTCACTTATCAAACATTTGGTCCTCCAGAGCTTTTTAGACTTTCTCTGCTCAGCATCTGATCCTTGACCCCCAAGACTTTCTACTGACTTGATGTCTGGTCCTTGCTGACCCATTGAGTTCATCTTGCAGATGTCTGGTCCATTGAGCCATCTAGACTTCTTTCCTGGTGTCCTTTTTTGGTGTTGGGAGTATGATGTGTGCAAACTGCAAGTGCACGGTGTATCATTAAGTAATAAAATATCGATCCTTAGGGACTAGTGGTTAAGTACTAGTTTACTAAGTGAATGTGATTGTCTAGACTAATCAAGGGGGTTGAGTTGGTGTCATGAACGAGAGTTTGAGAGCAAGAGTTAAGAGAGAGATGAGCACTAGAGAGAGTTGTGTGTGTGTGAGAGAGAAGTTTGCTTAGGGGAAATGATTCTAGGATTTCAGTTTCACTATGATGCTAGTTAATGTCCCTAGTACATGTTCACCTCCTTACCCTCTATGTTTATGATCTTGAAGGGATCCTAACCAAATTACCGGTATAGACCTATGAAAGTTACACTGGAGTGTCTACAGCATTGTTCATTCAATGCTATTAAGTAGAAAAGATAACATAGAAAGTTAGGTTAAAGGATTACCCTCTATCACTAAAGGCTGCTCAGTCATATAGTTTAGATTACACAAGTTACTTCCTAACATTAAATTGATGTAACCCATTAAACACTAATTCATTAATTCCTTGTAGATAATTTATTCCCATTTCAAGGCGATGACCTTAGAAAGTTCAGTTAAAGGATTATCCTCTATCATTAAGGGCTCTCCAATCTTACAATCTAGAGCCTCTCCTCTACATGGTGACCAATCCTTCACATCCACATGCATTCACCACATGCACATTTCATCAAACACCAAAAATGCACAACACACATGGAACAAGTCATAAACAAATCATTGAACAAGGAAATGACCACATACTTAGTTCACACATCAACAATCACATCACAATTACTTTCTACATCCTAGAATTCAGAGGACTACTCCATAGCAATGAGGAAACAACCAAAATATATGAAGAATAACATTCTACAACTCAATACATAAAGAAGAGAATGTTTATCAATGCGATGTCGATGTCTTTGAGAGAGTCTTCTTGCTCTGGAGGTGGAATGATCATCACGGAAGATGAAGATGGCTGCTCTTGGCTTTCCCATAGAAGGGAAAAACCTACTCCAAGGAAGGGGGCGGAGCCCCCTGGTTGCAGATGAGTCAAGCAAGGGTTTACTTGATTTATACCTCCCCCAAACTTTCCAGATTTGTCCCATTGGTTAGTCTCCTCCAAAATTGGTTTTCCACCTATTAGACATCATTTTCTCAAGTTTAACTCTAAACTAAACTTGTAAAGCTTGAAATTATCTTTAATTTGATAGGTTGAACTCCCAAAAAATTTAACTGAACTAAAAGTTATGCCCATTCGAAATTCGGTCTGCAATATGAACCAAGGCTGACACGGACTTGGCCACGGGCATGGCCGAGCCTGTGGTGAACTCAACCACTGACTATCGGGGTTTGTTGTGGGCATGGACACTAGCGTGGCGGAGCCCGTGGAAAAATATATGAAGAAGCTAAATGGCGCCACGGGCGTGGCCACAGGCCTGGTAGAGCCCATGGTGAACTCTGTAAAGGAACTGTATGGCACCACGGGCGTGGCAGCCAAATTTCTGCCTGTGGCAGAGTCTATGGATTTTGAATCTTGACCCCGGGCTGCTCCATGATGGCTACGTCCATTGCCACAGCTGTGGTAAGCTCTGAGTTGCCCTTAGATGCTTCGTTCAGCTCCGTTTTCGCTCCCTTTCACACTCTATAAAAGAAAATAACGAAAGCAACTCTCCAAACTAGAAAGTATCAAAATAAAGTATGAATAGATGAAAACATGAGGTACATGCATATGTAATGGAATAATATGTGTTTCAAACTATAATAAAATACTATATAAAATACACACATTAAAATCCACAGACTTAAACTTTTGCTTGTCCTCAAGCAAAACATATAATCTAGATTTATGTGTGTAAATGTTGCATCATAATCCCTAGTGAATCAATCTAATCCTATCGTGTAGTTTCATTGATAAGCATGATACAAAGTTGTATGAGTGTGGCCTAAGTAGAAGTTCTCGGTGCTCAGTGCAATGAGTAACTTAACATTTTCAAGTATCAACTTCCCATCCTAGTCAAATCGTCATCTAACCGTGTTCCTTATGCCTCTGGCATTAGACAATTACCTGCCACATGCATGGTTCATCCCTCTCAATATACACAAGGTCTCATAGGATTTCTCGATATCAAGAGAAAAATAACAGTTATTTCCACAGTAACCTAATTTGATCTCAAAGGGGTAACTTGTTAGTTTTCACTCACGACATTTTTTTTTATTCCCTTATTCAAAATTTTTTTTGGTGTTCGTAAGATGTAGCACTACAAAAAATAAAAGGGATTTTGATTTTCCCAAATGAGTTGACATGATCCGACTTCATCCAGTAACCAAAATGCATTTGAGAGGTCACATTAGAAACACAAGTACTAGTCCGGTTCTATGAATTTTTACTATTTTTAGATATATCTACTATCAAAGTCAAGCATAGTGTAAAGAGATCCTAAAACTAAGCTAATTCTTAAACTCTTCAAATAAAAATATAGTTCACTTCATGCTACTATAGATAGGAAAAAGTAGATCACTAAGCATACTAGCACATAAATTACAACAACATGAAAATCTAGAACAAGCGTGCTAGTATCTTGCTGTGAGGATCAAACAAATAGTGACATGATATATGATGCAACTAGAAATACTTATTATACAAAAAGAAATATTGACAAAAACTAACCGACAACCCAACATATATACATCCCCCAGACTTAATCCTTTCATTGTCCCAAGGAAAACTAATGTGGAGGAGGTTTGAAGTGAGAGAAGTTACCAAGTGATGTGCGCTAAGCGTCTAAGTCATTTCTCTACCTAAGTCACTCCTCTATCTGGTAGTCACACTCCTCCTCATCTTAAATACTGCAAAAAGAAGATTAGACAAGAAAAATTAAGTAGAGGGATTGGGTTAAGGAAAAGGAAAAGAGAAGAAAACAAGGAAACGCTTGTTTACGTTCATAAGCTTGACCCCTTATTATGTTTACCAACAATGTGTCTTTTAAACCTCGCTTGTGGAGGAGTAAAATATTTCAAAACTTTCTTTCCAGTGACCCAAATTGTAGAGAGAGCTATCATCATGGATTAATAACATGAAGCATCGCTCCCTCCATCTTTATCTCCTTGAAGGTTCTTCTTGGAGATCGAAGACAATTCAGTTGAAGCATCCAATCCAAAAACATATAAAATCTTGCACACACAATAAAAGAACACACCTCTCACATGCACTACGAGTATCTAAAAGATATAAAATAAGTTTGAGAATTCAATTATCAGATCAAGAGATATAATGTTTGGTTGGACCAAACAAAGGACAAATATGAAATATATTTTGTTAGAATGGAAGAGCGGATGGGCCACATCTCTTATAGAAGAGTTAGACCCTATTTGATTTAGTCATGAACCAACTTGGTTTAGTTGTGAACCAAATCAAGAGGTTAATGGGCTAAAATTTGGTTAAGACATATT
>JBBUKS010000078.1:2923170-2937148 GCA_038050645.1 Hedychium gardnerianum | reverse complement strand
ATTTATTTACTGTTCATATTTGCATAAGTTGGTGTAGGTTTGTTACACCAACTTTTACTTTGTAATCGAATTACTCTCGGGGAATGCGTCCTCACCCATTTCTCTAAAGAGAGATTACCTATTGCCAAACATCCGGTACTCTAAACCTATTTTGACTTTTGCTTAGCATCCAATCTTAACTCCCAGAACTTCCTCTCGATCTTCAGTCCTCCACCCATCAACCTACTAGACGTCCAGTCCTCCAAACCTCGTCTAGACTTCCCGCCTAGTGTACTCAATCTACCAAGTCTTCTGCCTAGTATCCGACCTTGCAGACCTACTAGGGATTTTCCCTTTGCCTAGTATCCACTAGGACTTTTATCTTGCCTATGATCACTTAGGACTTCTTGGTTGAGTTACTTGCACACTTAGTTAGGCTCATTAGGTAACAACAAACCTTAACTTTGAAACTTTGTCAATATCAAAACACAAGTTCGATTAGCTGGTGCTTCCAGCACCAACACATCCATGACCCACTTGGATTTTCCATCCCGTGCCAAGTGTCTGGTCTTCCATGACCCACTTAGACTTTTTTCTTACCAACTTCCCATTGTACTTTCGATCACTAAGCGTCTGGTCACCTTTGACCACTTGGACTTTTCTTTTGCCAACTTTTCGTTGGACTTTCGATCACCAAGTGTCCAGTCCTCCATTACTCACTTAGACTTTTCTCTTACTAACTTTTCATTGGACTTCTGATCACCAAGTGTCCGGTCACCTTTGACCCATTTGGACTTTTCTCTTTCCAACTTTCCATTGGACTTATGATCACCAAGTGTTCACCCTTGACAAATTTGGACTTTTTTCTTGCTAACTTCCTGTTGGACTTTCGATCACCAAGTGTCCGGTCACCTTTCACTACAAAAAAAACATGTTTTACGGAGAGAATTAGTGATGAAAATTAATATCCATGGCTAAAATAGAGACAAAATATAATTTTCGTCGCTATTTTGTGATGGAAATTATATTTCGTCGATATTATGGAGACAAAATTTAAATTTTCATCTCCCAAAAGCGAAGGAAGAGAGACGAAAAAACCTTTCATCGCGAACATAACGACGAAATTTAATATAGCAAAGAAAACTTAATTTTCATTGCTGATTAGGGACGAAAACTATTTATTGTCGCTAGTTTTGGGATCAAAATTAGGGCTAAGCCCCTGATTTGCCCCCATCGATCTCCTCCCCCAATCTCGCGATTTTCGACGGCATCTCCTCCCCGATCTTTAGCAGCCTCTCCTCTCCGATCTCTAGCATCCTCTTCTCTTCGATCTTGGTATGCTCATCTCCCCTCTCCTCTCTATTTTTCTACCACTGTGGCCTTGGCCATTCAGGAGCTTGTGGCCTCAACCTTAACCAACTGGGAGCTCACTATCGTAGCATTAGCCGGGAGCTCGCGGTCGTGGCCTTGGCTGGGAGCTCGCGATCGTGGCCTTAGTCGGGAGCTCGTGACTGTAGCCTTGGCTGGGAGCTTGTGACCAGCAGTGAGCTTGTCCTGCCGTGAGCTCGTAACTGACAACGAGCATGGCCAACCATGAGCTCGCGGTCGATAACGAGCTTGGTCGGCCGTGAGCTCTCGGCCGACAATGAGCTTGGCCGGCCTTGAGCTCGCGGTCGCGAACTTGGCTAGTTGTGAGCTCGCGGTCTAGAGCTTGGCCAGCTGTGAGCTTGCGATCGCGAGCTTGGCCAGCTGTGAGATCACGGCCGTGAGCTTGGCTAGCTGTGAGCTCACGGCCGCGAGCTTGGCTAGCTGTGAGCTCGTGGCAGCGAGCTTAACCAACCATGAGCTCATGACAGCGAGCTTGACTAGTCATGAGCTCGTGACAGCGAGTTTGACCAATCGTAAGCTCGCGGCCACGAGCTTGGCCATCCGTGAGCTCGCGACAACTTGACGAAATTTTAATTCTTTAGGCCTGCGACCTGTGCTCTAGTTTTAGGTTATGTTTAGTTTTATTGCACATATTAGATTTGAATGATTTAGGGTAAGCTTAATTTAAACTAAGGATGCTTAGTTTTGTCCTTGTTTCATTAATGTTGAAAATTTTATTCTCATTAGGATACAATGTATATGAACAAAGCTCGGATGTATAATAGATGAGAAAATGGATTTATCCGAGAAGAATATTTTGCTAGAGTTGAAGCGTTTATGAACTTTGCTAAGAGTTATCCAGAATATATGAATAGTACTGAGTTACAATTTTTCGTGATGAAGATACCATGAAAGTACATATATTTAGAAATAATTTTGTTGCAAATTACTATAATTTGTACTATCACAAAGAGTGAGGAGGACCAACAAAATGTTAATGTTAATGATTTAGATTATAATGATAATTAAATATTAGCATTAATATTCACAAATTTAGTACTTGTAATTTTTTTTTCATGTAGATCTTACTAGTGATACCATATTAGACATTATTATTCTAATTTGAATATTATTTTGAATATAGACATGTCTAATCAGGCATCAACACCCTATGGCCAAACTATTTTGCAGATTGTTGGGGGTTGGTTAGTATTGGTGTTATTAGTAATTTTTAATTCATCTATTTGTTTATTTAAACATATTTCTCATACATTAATTTTTTTCATGGACTTTTACTCCGGATGGTCATCGGGTGGCGACGTACATTTGGATGAAATTTAAAGAACGAGTGTATGCTTTTGGTACTACATGGAGGCATGTAGACTAGTATATGTGAGATTTTTATTATCAAATTTTTTTGATAAATAATTTAAATATGGTTGATACTACATAATATAATATTCTTTTTTATGCTAATTTGTGAACTTATTATTGTAGAAAAAATATACCTGGGAGTCAGGGCCCGAGGTAGTTTTCTACGAAATCCGGAACAATGCTTGTGCTAAACTCGAGCATATTAGGGCAGTAGAAAGATGACAATCAAAATTATCGACAACTCGAGCCAACATAAACATTGAGCTGGCTGACCCTAGCACCGGATCCACAAAACATATAGCTGGATCCCGATTGATCATGGAGCATGCCATAGACTTGGTGAGTTTACAATTAATAAAGTTATATAAGAATTCTTTAATTATCAATGAATTTATTTTGATTTAATTACATTATTTAATATTCAGGCAGATGAACTACAACTAACTCCTACTTGTTGGGAGGTATTTACCAAGACACAAGCAAAAGGATGACACATTTGTCGATCCTCGATCGAAGGCAGTAGATGTAAGAATATAAACTTGACTACCTTTAACCGTTAAGCTTTTCTAATTTTATATTTGATATGAATATTTTTTTATTTAAATAGGATGAAATGACTGCTAGAGTTTCACATACGTCTCAACCTTCTACAAAGGGAGATGAGGCTCAGACTCTATCTACCGATCAGATAAATGAGATTTATTATGATGTAGCCGGTGGAAGGAAAAAGGTCTCATCCCTCTATGGTCTTAGGTCCCAGGTGAGAGTCATATATGATCATATGATGGCTCCTAGGGCTAAGTGTCATCCCAGCGGATCATCTACTGAGGTACAAGCCTTAAGGGAAGAAAACCTAGGTTTGAAGAATCGACTCTCAATATTAGAGCAATAATTTGAAGAGTCTCGGCAAGCCCAAATGAGATATGAGCAAATTGGAAGGGAAATGCAAGAATTCATGGTTTTAATGAGTCAAACACCATATGGTTTTTACTCTCAGGATACTCAGGACCCTTACGATCTTGATCAGTAGCTGACTTAGAGGTCTGTTGACCTTTAATTTTTCTTTTGTTGTTTATCACTCATGAAACATGTAAAATAGATTTATTAATTTTCATATTAGATACATCCCTAATCATATTACATTTTTTTAGGAACTAGCATTCATATTCTATATTCTATTACAATCAATAGATATCCAAACTAGCATTCAGGTATTTTTTTAAAAAAAACATGTAAAACTATTATCTAGTTACACATTTTTTATTATAGTGTTCACCTTGTTTAGTTTAAATTCAATTTGTTTCGCATAATTCTAATATTGTATGACTAGTTTTTTCCTTGTTTTATTAATAACTTATCATATTATACTTTTTGTAGGATTGGATACTACTAGCTAGTTTTGGAGTGAGATTGTATGTGTTTGCTAGGAGGTTTTTTATTATCGTTGGTAAGGTATTTGAATTTTTTAGATTCAGATGTTTATTAGTAAATTTGAGATTCTTGGATATTTATATTTGTTGAATTGGATTTGATATGTATATATTCTTTTTATCGTTTGAATTGGAATTGGATTTGATATTCATGTTTGTGTGTGTAATATGAATGAGTTTGTTATGTAAAGGAATTGTGTAATGTATTTGTATTGTTTGTGATGAGTTTGTTATGTAAAGGAATTGTGTAATGTATTTGTATCGTTTGTTATGTATTTGTATCATTTGTTATGTAAAGGAATATGTGAATGAGTTTGTTATGTCGTTTGTGTGTTGTGAAAACCATCGTTTGTGATGGTATAGATTGAGAGTTTTGCCACCATGCATTGAGAGTTTATATGTAAACAGGGGACAATCCAAGAATAGGGGAGGTTCTGCTAAAATTTTTACGAACTTTAGCGATGAAATTTTAAATTTCGTCGCTAAAACCCTAACCCCTAACCCCGGAATAACCCTAGATTTAGTGACGGAATGTAAGTTTCTGTTGCTAATTAGCAACAAAATTTAAATTTCATCGTTGAATCCAGGGTTATTGGGAGTTTATGGGTTAGGGTTTTAGCGACCAAAATTAAGCTTTCGTCGTTAAATAGTAATGAAATTAAAGTCCATCGCTAAATCCAAGGTTATTCCAGATTTAGGGGTTAGGGTTTTAACGACGGAATTTAAATTCTGTCTCTAAAATTAGTGGCAAAATTTAAATTCTGTCTCTAAACATCAGTGACAGAATTTAAATTTCGTAGCTAATTTTTAACGGAATATAAGTTTCTGTTGCTAGTATTTAGCGACGGAAATTAAAAGTGCATCGCTAAACAATGACAAAAATTAAATTCTGTCGCTAAATCACATTAGCGACCCATTTGTTAGTGATGACATATATTGGTCTCTAATTGATAGCTATGCCTAATTAGCGACGAATTAGCAACGAATATTTCCATCGCTAATCAGGTTTTTTTTTGTAGTAGCTACTTCATATTGCCACAACATGACTATATAGATAGTGAATGGTGCAAAGATTTGCCGCCTCATTCGAGATTATTTTGAGATTGCTAAAGAGGCTTTTCGGGAGTAATATTGGCCTCTCCAATGTCTAAGTCATCATGATACCTCAATAGTAGAATGAAAATAGAAAGAAAAAAAAGAGAGTTCGAGAGAGAGCCCGAGAGACAACTCATTTACTCGAGCATATACCTGGCCTTTTATTCGTGTGAGAGGGACAAACATCTATGGAGATCATGGGAAGGTGGGAAAGAATACAAGGGAAAGTGGGGATCATGCACATGTGTTCTTGTGCCTAGCTGAACCCGGTTAATAGAACTCGGTCGAACTAGGGGACTTGGTCATACCGACTTGACAACTCAATGGCTCAACAAGTTGAATCTTAGATCAGCTCAGACCAACTCAGATTGATTCGGCAATTCAGGGTGGGAGTAGTTAGGTGCATCTTGCTGACCTATCTTAAGCTCGATCTTAAATTAGGCTGATCGGGGTTTGCATTGGCGGAGTCCTGGTTCGAATCCTTGGCTTTCCACATAGCATCTATCGTTCCCACCACATCAACAATGAAGAACAAAACCCTTATCATTGATGAATTACTTTAATAAATTAGAAGGTGTCAGATTCTTTTTGAATCTTTGCTTAGGCTACAAATAAGAATCCACTAATCAAATATTCAAGAGATGAATTTTCAAACTCACAATATTCATTATTATCGATTTCATAGTCATGCCATTAGCTTGAGTAATGCACCCTAACCTTTTGAAGCTTGATGAATAATATCTTCAGACCTTACCTCCATATGTTTGCATTAATTTTCTTTGAAACATTCTTTTTTGTAATTCATCATTTGAAAATTATCTATATCATATCCATGAAGTCTTCATTCTTTTTTGTGGGCATTCTCTCTTTGTGAAAAGATCTAAGTACAACTTTGGAATGTTTAAGTTGCAATGCCTTAGCTTGGTAATATTGTTAGCAAGAATGAGTAGCACTCCATCCCTTAGAATTACAAATTAATTAAGGAGTGGCCTACTCCAAAGAACATGACGCTGCCAAAGTTTCCTTAACCTCGTTAGTTATTGATCATGCCTGAGATTGCCGATGGGTGAGCCATCGATGGGTTGTCTCCTATGTTGACGAAGTCACCAATCATGCACCAGGAAGGAGGAGGGGTCGTGAGAGCTGCTCACCGAACTTGAGAAGGAAAAGGGAAAGGGGAAGAGCAGGTTAGAATGGAGGCAAGGGGGTGCCTGACTCAGCCACTCCGACGCTCAAGTCAATCTCCAATAATGGAGGTGGAGGAGAAGAACAATAAAGGGTATGTAAAGGCATGAAGATGTATGCGTACCTTGTCTCACGGTAGCGGGCTCCTTTTATACTATCGCTTGATACCTCTCTCCTCCAATATTAATGGATGATAAGACGTCTGTCAAACCCTAGTGAGGAAGGTGTCACATTGTATCTAGGGTATTGTCGCCCATATTTTGTACTTTCACGGACCATACCGTGTTCAGTTGTTATACGTCATGTACCCCATGCTGCTCCACGTGCACTACTAACCCATGTGCTTTAGCATCCCACATGAGGGCCCACGTGCCGCTAGTTGATGTGTGTAAATCTCAAGTGAACGATTCTATCGTCAAGTAATAAAATATCAATCCACAGGGATTGTTAATTAAACACTAATTGAGTTCATGAAGCTAGTTATCTAGAAAATTAGGAGTTGTTGAGGTCACAAATGAAGGCTTAAGAAAACGAGAGGGAGGAAGAGAGAGAATTTAGAGGGTTGAGAGAATTTGAGAGAGAAAGAGAGAGTGAGCAAGATCACCGAGAGAAAGGAAGTAAACGAGAGGGTGAATTGATTGGGGAAATGATTCTAGGACTTCGGTTTCACTTCAATGATTGTAAACACCTAATCTATGTTTGGTTTCCTATTCTCAATGGTTATTTATGTAGGTGGACTATCCTATGTATCCGATGTGAACTTTTAAAACTACACCAGTATTTTCATTCCAATTAGTCATCTACTTTCAAAGCGACAAAGCCGAGTGGTTGCTTTCCTAAGGAGATCCCTGTCACATGATCTCACAACCCCTTACTCCTCCTGTACAACGATGAATTAGAACTGATCCATTAAGATCTATGATAACCTATTACTCATCGTGACATACCGATCTACTTTCGTAGGCAACTCTCCACATCTCGGGGTTCTACAGGTTAGAGGATTGTGTTCTCCTTTCGGTTCATCCCCAAATCCTTATGGGATACAAATCTTGTACTTTTGGCATCAAGATTGTGTTCAATTAGTAGATCTAGACCACAAACAAATATTTCATCAAATAGAAAACATGCAAACTCTATAGATTCAATGAAATAGTATTTACATATCAAAAGAGATTAATCCCTAATCCTAGAATCAAGGGTCTACTCCATTATAAGGGAATTACAACACAAAAATAATAAAATAAGCATTCTTATGATCCAAAATAGAGATTAGAGAGGAAGAAATGTTTAGCGAGATTTGCAGGAAATATCTTCGGAAAGAATCCTTGCTTCGAAGGTGGATGGATCGTCTTGATAGATAAAGATGGATGCTCTAGGGTTTCCCCAAGAAGCGAAAAACCCTCTCCAAGGAAGGGGGTGAAGCCTCTGGTCCAAGATGAGTCAAGTAAGGGTTTGCTTGATCCTTTTATATCTCTCCTTGCCAAAACCAAGTTTTCACCCATTAGACCTCATTTTCTCGGGTTGGACTTTGAACCAAACTTGTAGAGCTTAAAATTATCTTCAATTTGATAGGTCGAATGCCTTAAAATTCTAATCAAATCAAAAGTTATGGTCATTCATAATTCGATTTGCAGTCTGAACCAAGGTTGACACGGGGTCGTGACCTCCACCATGGCGGGCCATGGCAGGCACTATTTACTTCACCAAAACCATGTTTTCACCCCTTAGATCAAGTTTTCTCAAGTTGGACTCTAAAGCAAAGTTGTATATCTTGAAATTATCTTCAATTTGATAGGACAAAAGCCTTAAAACTTTAATGAAACTGAAAGTTATGATCATTTTAAGATTGGTCTACAGTCTATAGTGTGAACCAGAGGCTGACACGGACCGTGCCCGCTACCACAGGGGGGGGGGGGCTAAAAATTGGCTACGACCATGCCAAATTAGCACGGCCAGGTTGTGGCGTTGGCTGGGAAGCATCTGAGCTATGGCATGGCCTATTCCGGCTGGCACGGGTGGTGACACGGGCTGTGTCAACTGGCACGGTGGTGACATGGGCTGTGCCGACTAGCACGGCTCACCCGTGGTGAGTGCTGAAGAAATTCGAGAATGGGATTGGCCCGTGATGGCTAGCATGCGATGCCCGTGGTGCTACTGGAGAGGCCTGGAAACGAGGCACAGGCCATGTTGGCTAGCATGGGTTGTGCCAGCTGGCACAGGTCGTGCTGGTTGACACAACCCCCCGTGTCGAGCATTGTAGACTCCTGGACTCCTCTTGAAAACTGGTCTTTGAACCCCGTTTTGGCTCCTTTTTGTATCCTATCAATGAAAACAAACAAAAGCAGCTCTCCGAACTAGAAAATAACAAAATAAAGCATGAATAAATGAACACATGTGATATATGTACAAGAAATGAGATAAAATATGTGTCAAACTACGATAAAAAAACCTATATGAAATGCATACATCACTAGTCAGTTGAGATAGCTGAACAAGGCAAGCTCAGATGTTTGGAGAGAGACTATCAGATTATTGTAGTTGAGCCAAACATATAAGAGAACTAGGTTGGTGGGACCGACTAGAGAGGAGCAGAGCGTCTAGTCGGTAGGATTAACTAAAGAGGCGCTAAGCTGAATGGAAGTGATTTGATTAACCGGTCAGCAGGACCGCTAGAGAGGTGCTGAGCCGAATGGATGAAGGCACTGGGTTAGTGGGACCAACTAGAGAGGAGTTGGGCGTCCGATTGGTAGGATCGACTAGAGAGGAGTTGTGTGTCCGATCGGTACAACCGAATGGAGAGGCGCTGAGCCAAATGGATGGGTCTTCCCTCCTCAGGCAGCCCGAGTGGAAGTATTTGATTGACCATCTTTAACTTTTGACTCCCCCCTCTATAGGATTATTGACCATCCCAGTACATGTGGACACCTTCGATTACTTCCCGTATCATATGCCTCTCCTTCAAGTCTAGTCTAAGGAGACGTGAGTCTGACTGATTGGACTGTTATGTCGGGTAGTATTGCATCAAAATTGTGTTTAAAAGAAGACATGTGGCAAATCTCCGGCGTGATTCGGGTGATGTTTTACCTTAAATGCAACCATGCTTATCTAATGACGGTCATGTGCGGTTAGCTTCTATTTTTGAGTTGTACATTCTTTGATGGCACTTTTTCGAGGTTGTGTCTATTAATGCGATGTGACTTATTGGGAAAATCGAAGCGTCAGCCAAATCTTAATGATTTACTTAGATTGCGTCGCTCTGCGTGCTTGATTCGATGACCAAGGATCTATCCCGCCTTTTTTGGTTCCAAGATCTAACGATCGTGGCCGAGTGGATGAAGGTATATTAGGTTGAAAAGGGTGACGCTGCTTTTCATTGTTCTCATTTGCTTCTGCCTTTGTTGGTTTCTTCTTCGTCTCTGAGCCCTCTGTGTCCAACTCCTTTTTAAGTTCTCGTCATCTTCATTGAGCTTTTTTTCTCCTTTTCTCATGGTCAACTATTGACCTTCTGGCCTTAGAATTTTTAGACACTCTCCCTTAGTAGACCTTCCCAATGGTCGAAGAATCATATTCCTTTGGTACAAATCCATTGAGTTAGACTTCAATGGGAGCAATTTAGACAAACTAAGGATGTCGTACAAGATCCCAGCCAACCACCGTATTGGATCTCGAGCATTGAGGACCATCCCAATCATCCACCCTCCCCGATTTCATTACTTATTTTCAGGGTCACCTAGTGAGCGGGCTTCAATTCCCTATCCCAACCTTCTTCTCTGACATCTCCCAATACTTCTACATCCCTTTACCTCAATTGACCCCAAACTCTTTCCAACTGCTCTATGGAGTGGTCATTATTTTTCGCTTGTACCGAGTCTCCTTGACCCCCTGAGTCTTCCATTATTTCTTTTACCTGAAGAAGATGGAAGACAGAGTGTTCTACTTCATGGCAAGGCCCGGGTGTAGTTTCTTGAAAAAACTCCCTTCGTCTCATAAGGGATGGAAGCCCTAGTTTTTCTTCATCAAGCCTCCCACTTCTGTATCTTGGTTGATCGAGCTCAAAACTTCTTTCAGTAAGAATTTTCTTTTCATTCATTTTGTTATTTCTAATTGAGAGCTTCTTTGCTTGTATAGCTTGGACCATGTTGAAAGCCTCCATTAATCAGATCATTAAGCTATCTGGGGCTGAGCTAGAAGCACACGGTTCGACACTCATCGACCTGACTGAGGATGTGGCGTCGCCTCAAGGGGAGGTACCACTAGCCCCTTCCACAGTGCCAATTGAGTCGGTTCTTTCTGATGATATGGGGGAGCTCTTGAAAATAAGTCGGAAGAGGCACCGATCGTTGAGACCTCCCAACGAACCGATCCTGCCGATTGCGACCCCGGTGCTAACCCCCCATCGAGGCAGAGGCCTTTGGTGAAGGGAGCTCCTCGTGCCTACTTCCTATATCAGTCTCCCCAGTCCCTTCCCAAGGTGACCTCCACTAAATCAACTGGTCATCCCGAGTCGATGACACCTCAAGGGGCAGGCACGGGCTCGCCCTCTCATACACATGGAGGGCTTCTAGAACAGAAGGCTCCTTAGGAATCGTATGACATCATGATCACTCTGAGTCATCAGCTGGTGGAGGTGTGGTCCAATGCAAGGATGGTGGCGGAGCAAAAATCCCACAAGTTCTTAGAAAACTCGGCGGCACTGGACTCTACTGGGTAAGGGTTGGACTACATTCTATCAGGGCGAGGTTATTCCTCCCGTTATTGTACTCAATATGTGATCTATATTGTAGCTATGGGTCGAGCTGATGGTGCTCGCCAAATGATTCCCTGACTTCTACAGATCCTATTAGGAAATGTAGGCTCAGCTGACTGAGTCATAGGCTCAACAAGCCCCTCCCAATCAAGTCCCAGAATTGTTGCAAGCAAAGGTGGAGCGACTGAAGTGTGCGCTCGCCAACCAAGTAATCGAGTTGCACCTGGTGTGATTCGACAAGGACAAGGCAGAGGGTGAGGTGAAGTCCCTCCAAGATCAGTTGGGTGAGTTTGAATCCCGCAATAAGAAACTAAAGTTAGAGAAGAAGCGGCGACAAAAGACCTTAGCTAAATTGGAGACGTTAAAGGCTGAGTATGAATCTTGAAAGGCTGAATTGGAGACAGCTAGAATAAAATCAAAGGTCAGGAAAGTTGAGTCCGAGGCTCGACAAGCAGAGCTGGAGGCCGCCAAATCTGAATTAGAAAAGGTGAAGGCTGAGTCTGCGGTTCGAGAAGCCTCGAAGGAAGCGCTGCAAGTTGCCCTAGAGGCCCAAAGGAGTCAAATGGAAGGCAAAAAAGCAGAGCTTCAGGAGTATCTGGCCGAGTAAGGAGAGTGGTGGGCGACCCAGAAAAAAGGAATTCCTTCTATGATATTCTCAACAGCCGCATAGTCCGGGTGTTCCAGTATGGGATGGATGGGGCTATGAAGAAACTTCGTGAGACAGGGCATCTTTCGGTCGACTTGCCCCCACTTGTTATTAGTCTTTCAAAAGTTTGTGAGGGCATCTCGAAGGAGGACCTGGCTGATCTAGAGTAGTTTTTCTTGCTTTCTTTCTTTCTTTTTGTTATAAGTCTGAACTGATGTGAACGAACTTTTTGGAATATAATGATAAATTTTTGACTTCTGAAATGTTCGCTATCATTTATGTATGATCGGAAGAGGATAACAGGGGTCTAGATGTCTTTGATTGTGGGGGCACACTCGATTTTTCTGTGTTTTTCATGCTAAGTGTTGAATGTTCAGGTGAGGTGCTCATATCAAGCAAGTCTCTTACTTGAGGAATTGAAGATGAAAACCCAATCTGAAGAGTAGACGATGAAAATCTAACTGAGGAGTAGATGAGGGAGATCTATCTGCGGAGTCGATTAAACTTAGACCCTAAGAAGGGTAAGAGCTGATCGATACTAATGGTCTGAGACCACGGAGATATAAATGCTCGATCCTTAGTATGCCTCAGTCGGGAGAGAATAGTAGTCTCAATCTCATGACTCCTAAATACTTGCGGAGTCGGGGAGTGAATACCTTGATCCAAAATTATGTTCGAGTCGGGAGAATGACTTAATCTCATGACTCCCGAATACCCTTGGAGTCATAGAGAGAATAACTCAATCCATGACTATGTTCAAATCAGGAGAGATTGAACTCTGAAAAGGGCAATAGAAGTGCTCGACCCCGATTGGGGGGAGGATGGACCCTGAAAAAGGAAATTACTTATGAAGATAATTGGACCCTGAAAAGGGCAATTGCTAATGGAAATCATTGAACCCTAAAAAGGGCAATTGCTTATGGAAACTATTGGACCTTGAAAAGGTAAATTACTGATAGAGACCATTGGACCCTGAAAAGGATAATAAAAGTGTTCGACCCTGATTGAGGGGAGGTTGGTATCTGAAAAGAATAATTACTGATGGAAACCATTGAACCTTGAAAAGAGCAATTGCTAATGGAGACCATTGGACCCTGAAAAGGGCAATAGAAGTGCTCAACCCCAATTAAGGGGGAGGATGGTTCCTGAAAAGGGCAATTACTGACTATTGAACCCTATAAAGAGTAATAGACGTGTTGGACCCCAACTAGGGGAGGTTGGTCCCTGAAAAGGATAATTACTAATTGAGACCATTGGACCCTAAAAAAGATAGTTGTTGATGGAGACCATTGGATTCTAAAAAGGGCAATAGAAGTGCTCAACCCCGACTTGGGGAGAGATTGGTCCCTGAAAAGAATAATTACTGATGGAGACCATTGGATCCTGAAAAGGGCAATAAAAGTCCTCGACCCCGACGAAGGGGGAGGTTGGTCCCTGAAAAGGGCAATTATTGATGGAGATCATTGGACCCTGAAAAGGATAATTATTAATAGAGATGCACTGGTCTGGGATCATGATAGATATAAGTTCGATCCCAATTATGTCCGAGTTGGGAGAGATTAGAGAAAATGAGCTAATTTGCCTGAAGCTTCTTTATTGATAAAAAGATTATGTATAAAGCATTAGCATTGAAACTTAGCCAAATAGTACATAAAGGATATTGGAGCTCCTCAAGCCCGGTAAGGCTGTAGATGATTAGCGCTCTATGGTCGGTTGAGTGCCTTACCTTCAAAATATTGTAAGTAGTAGGCTCTCAAGCTCAACTTACGAACGACCCGATAGGGCCCTCCCCATTAAGGCTCCAGCTTGCTGATATCCCCAATAGGCTTACTTTTCCCCTAGACTAAGTCGTTGACTTGGAATGCACCGATGGGGGATGACTCTCTTATTGTATGTTTGGCGCATCCTCTGTCAGTAAGCTACGAGCCAAACGACTGCCTTTTCTCTAGTTTCACTTATCAAATTCAGCTCGATGAGTCGATGGTCAGAGTTGTCTTGGTCGTAGGTGATCCTTCATGTTAGGACCGATATGAGCTAGATGGGGGTGGGGGGGGGGGGTTGAATAGCTTGATACGCTTCTTTGAACTTGATTTGTAGTGAAAAATTCGAACCGAAGACTCCACACTACCAACGCCTTCAATTTTACTTGGTCTC
>JBBUKS010000078.1:2907611-2917737 GCA_038050645.1 Hedychium gardnerianum | reverse complement strand
AATAAGGGAATACCAGCACGATGGCGTGGGAATGATTGTCGGAAGCCAGTGAATCAGGGAGAGGTGACGAAAGAGGGGGTGCGACAGCAGGGAGTAAGAGAAGAAGCGTCAAAATCAAGGGAATATCAGCACTATGCCGTGAGAATAATCATCGGCAGCCGGGGACTCAGGGAGAGGCGACGACAGACGGCGATGGAATTAGGGTTTACGGACCCAGGGGAAACAGATGAGAGGAAGATAGACAGCGAGATTTGAAGTTTTATGAATCAAATCTGGAGAATCGGGGCGAAATTTCTCCCGCGCGAAGAAGATAGAAAGAAGATACGCGGAGGTGTTGTCCACGTCAGGTGCCCACGTTGGCTGTCGCCCACGATCGCACATATAAGGGTGTGCAGGGTATCAAAATTGTATATATATATATATATATATATAACACAAGGAAAAATGTATAACAGATGGGAACATCTAAAAGGACTTTAATGTGCAACAAATACATGGATAAATTGTCATTATAAACATTATTATCAGTAAACCCAGAACCATCATTTTATTTAGGAACAGAAGATGGTAGTTTGGTTTTAATAACCAATCTTTGGGTCCTCAACTAAACAGTAACTTAATTTTGCAAGGTTAATTCTCTTTAGTTGTGATGGAGAATTAGAAATGAAATTTCTAGCAGATGAAAGAAAATAAAAGATCACCTGGCAACATAAAAGACAGAATTTTCCAACATCAATAGCTTGTTACCACAGCAAATAGCAAGAGCACCACCAGATCCACCTTCACCAATCACAATAGATACCATTGGAACCTTTAGGCCAAACATTTCCCTTAAATTGAAGGCAATTGCCTCACCCTGGATTATTAAACAAATCATACACTTAGCTATTGATAGTTCGAAGAGTATAAATAACATTAGAGTTTGCAAGAAAATAAGTATCATACCTGACCAAGTTCTTCAGATTTAAGGTCAGCGAATGCACCAGGTGTGTCAACAAATGTGATGATTGGAAATCCATGGTGATCAGCATACCTCATCATGCGCAAGGCCTTCCGGTATCTGCAATATAACATGTAACTTTCACTGGTGATTGTTTATAAGCTATGCAAAATATTATTTTAATCTAGCTATGCTCTCAACATATTTAGCATATGACCAACCTACATACATAAAAACATACGATTTAAAAATCAATTTTTAAATCTACAATTTAAAAGGAGATGTATTTTTGGATGTGTTGAATTTATGTCTTATTTATTTCTAGAGTTTAACAAAATTACCAAGGTAGAAGTCATTTAAGAAGCAAGATCCTACAGAAAGAAGGAAAGCTACAAAATCAAGAATACTCATCAATTCATTACCCATGTGGAGTTGGCATTCCAAAATTCCGTTTAATATTTTCTTTCGTGTTCCTGCCTTTCTGGTGACCAATAAACATGTAGGTCTTTCCATCTATACTTCCAAGACCTGTAACAATGGCAGGATCATCATAACCTGCACGGTTACCATGGAGCTCAACCCACTGCATGAGATAAAATAATGGTGAGCAAAAGCAGCAATTTTAAGTCATAACAAAAAAAAAACTCAATGCATGAGAATACCTTATCAGTGATGTTCAAAACATGATCAAGGAATGTTGGTCTATTGGGATGACGAGCCATATGCAGCCTTTGAATTGGAGTAAGTTTTGAGTATAAATCTTTGACTGCCTGTTCCAACATAAGACATGACATCTTATTAAATAAAGTCCTTTTGTTGTTCTTGTATAAGTAAGCAAGGACTGACGATCTCTTTTAGAATTCACAAACCAAATGAAATATGCATTTAACAATTTAGATTACAGATGGATGTCAATACATGGCAAGCACAGTTAATTTTTCTGTAGATGATATTTTCCAAAGTCCACTTTATGGCATCACATGTTAATCGATAGATCAAAAATGTAAAAGCACAAAAACACGCAAGATCAGAATACAGGCAAGATAATCTTAGGTATTCATCAAGAGAAGAAAAGAACATTGATCTTCTAGGATTCCTCAAGAAAAGAGAAAGCGGATATTGGAGAAAAGAGGATAAAAGAGAGATTATCTGAACATGGTTTAAAATTTCATTTTTTGCCAATCAGCAAGGCTTGATATTCTTGGTATTATATAAAGGCTCAACACACATCTTGCAAGGAGGATCGATGCTCAGCATGCTCGAGTGTCTTCCACAATCCTTCATGATCGCCTTCTTTGCGAGTATGAATCCATCCTCAAAGCATCCTTCACAACCACCTTCTTTGCAAAAGAGGATCCATCCATGGCTGTTGGATCTTCCACTAAGGCAGATTCGATCCTCTTCATATGAAGCTAGGGTAGTTGCAATCCATGGCTTCTTGAAGATCCATCCGATCCTCTTCATCCAAAGCATACTAGGTCAAACCCAATCCATAGCTACTTGATGATCCATCTGAAGCTAGGGCAGATCAGATCATTGCTGCTGGGTCTTCTCCTTTTCATCCTTCTCAGACCAACTCCGTATCAAAACTACTTGCAATTATGACATGATGACTTCTTCAAATACCACTCTGAACATAATTCAAACTACACTGAATGCATTACCAAGTGGATCCCAAAAGAGCATTCACATGGTCCTCAACAGAAACTCCATACTAAAACTAATCACAACTATGACATACAACTCTAAATATAATTCATACTACATTAAATGCAATACTCCATGGATACCAAATGAGCATACACATGGCTAGGGAGCACATAACATCACTTCACTCTTGGATAAAGAGTAACTGTCCTAAAGAAAAAACAATCCTTGGTCTGTTATAGAAAAACTCATAGAGACACTTATTTTCTGCAAGGAAGAAGAAATAAGTAATTATTGGGAAGGGGTGAATAGTGCATCTAGAAAAAGGAAACATGGTGTTGAAAAGGGGTATGATGGTCTCTACGGGAATGGAGAGGAGGGTGACTTTGCAGGAACAGAGAATAGGGGGGGCTTTGTTACTAAGGGAACTCAAATGGAGAGGTTTAGGGGACTCACCCAAACGGTGAGGGAGTTTCTACACATTCCTATTCAAAAGGGAAAGAAGCTGAGTGATTTTGAAACTAGCAGAGAATAGAGGATTTGTTTTACATTTTTCATACTGAGAAGGAGAAGAGACAGGTTGGAGTTGAGGATATGCAACATTGACATTCTTGCCATAGACTCAAATGAATGATTGTCTTGGAATTGTTGCGAACACCAGGAAGGACGACTACATAAGTTGTAGATGACAGCAAAAGTGGAGTAAGCAGTTTTCAGGGCTGGGTTGATTGGCTGATTCTCGATCTTGGAAGTAGCTATCTTCATTTGATGGCTTTGGATAGGTAAGACACACACCCTAATCATGATTCAAAAAGTTTAGGTGATGCTTAAGTTTGGAGTATAATCTCTTCCTCTGCGGAATCATATTCTCACGAATGCTTAGGTTAGGTAGGAGAAAAATCTGCCCATGGGAAGATGAATATCAGTGTTAGAAAGAGGCAAACACAGACAGGATTGAAAACATGTAAGAATAAGTAACATAGTTTGAGAGACTGCAATATATTTGTGGAGAGAAAAAAAAATGTCAAGAGAACATCAATCTTCTTGGATTCTTTGAGAGATCTTCTTACGTGTATATATATAGCTAACTCCAATATATCAGGTCTCAAAGGCCTTTATATTTGGAGTTGTGGACCACTCTAACATAAGTCCATTAGAAAATAAAGCAACTCAATCTCTTGGTCCTTCTCTGATTGTTTCCATATTAAAAATTAATTATAACTATGACATGATAACTTCTGATAAAATACAAATTTTTGTTAAGATAACATTAAATCTAATGAAGGGAAGCTTTGGCACAACGGTAAGGTTGTTGCCCGTGTGACCTAGAGGTCACGGGTTCGAGTCTCAAAAATAGTCTCTTGCAAAGCAGGAAAAGGTTGCATACAATAGATCCTTCCCAGTGACCCCACATTAACGGGAGCTTCATGCACCAAGCTACCCTTTATAACATTAAATCCAATCATCATCAAGTTGTCTTTGTCTCAAGTAATTGGGTTTGCTACATGAATCTCATCCTCCTCCATGGAACTCTATGCAAAACTACATTATGACTAGTATTCAAATTAACTAAATTATTTTTATTACTGTAATCTTTATTACTAATAATTAGTATTTTCTTTCATGGCCTTCTACCTTTACATATTTCACTCTAACAAATTCTAACTCTTCTACCTATAAAATGATTATTTTTAGCATGTTCATACCATCTTAACCATTTTTCGCATTTTATCATTACCTATCTATCTATGTTTTCTATCATTTCATCATCTATTCGAACTGTAAATTATTCTCAAGAGTTAGTATTTTTTATTTTATACATTCTACCAAATACACTCTACCAACTCCAACCATCTTTGCATGGAACTTTTTATACAATTGTTTCGTACCAATTCATCATGTCCATTTATAGAGTATGATGAATTATACCACAGTCTTAAAAAATGTTCCTTTTAACCTAAGGAAGATAAAATATGACACAAGACTTTTATCCTATTAATTATAGTTTCTTCAATCTTTCCATGTTAATTATCAAAAATTCTTCCTGGGATTACATGTCCATTCATCTTAACTATTCCCTTAATTCTTTTCTTTCAATAAAAATTACATTTCATATATTCAATTTTGTTCTACTTATCTAAAAACATTAATTTTAAAATTCTCCACGACTCAAGCAAATTTAATCTAATTATCCTCACCAATTTTACAATAACATCTTCAATAAATAATATACACTAAGATTTATCTTTAATATGATAGGCTGATTCAAGTATTATTGATAAGAAAAGATAGACTTAGAGCTAACTTTTAATACAAATCTACAACTTATAGAATCCTCAGTCACACTCCCAGTAGTTCTAATATTAGTAACAAGGTTAACAACATTATCATATGTTTTTGCAAACACATCAATATAATTATTGGATATTCCTTCCTTCTCCAATCCCACCAAAATAGTCGTTTAGAGTATCTATCATAAGCTTTTTCTCAATCAATAATATTCATATACAAATTGTTCTATCTCAATAGTTTTCTATTAGTTGCCTTATCAATTACCATGCTCCTTTATACTGCTAACGTAGAGGCTCAATTGACTGCTGAAGTGAAACAAAAGCACATGGCATCATTATCTTCTTGAAAAGAATGTTTGTCCGCAACCACAACTGAAAAGACATCAGCTTTGGGACATAATTTTTAGGAATAGAGGAAATGTGACGGTCATGTTCACGTTACACCTTGAGATGTATGGTTGTCTTGAAGTTTTGCAAACTTCAAGTAGGATGGCTGTGGAATATGTTAAAGATTACAGTAAGGGTAGAGTAGGAAGGTTGTTTCACAGTGTTGATAAATTGTTAGGGTTGAGTGGTTGATTGTCGATTTTGAATATACATTTAATGGCTTTGAAGACGCATGATATATCTCCAACTTGCGAGTTAGCAAGCCTAGGCGAGGATTAAGTTTGGTCCATGACTTTCCCACTTTGTCAGATCGTGGTGTTGTTCATCCTAGTAGTTTCTCATGAATGCTTCGACTCATTGGATGAAAACTTCATGTATGGGTAACTTTGATACTAGTGGTAGACGCATGCAGACAAACACACAAGATCAAAACCATGGTGAGCAGACCTAGCATTAGTTAGGCTGTAAGCACATAAGATCTCATGTATTTGTTGAAGAGGATGAGAGTACTCACTTCTTTGGATTTGTTGGGAGAAGAGAACCCAGGTGTTCTAAATAAACTTTTTAAAAAAATTAAGATTAAATTAAATGGATTACTCTTGTTTATTGCTAACATAGAGAACCAGTTCACCATTAACATGACAGAGAAACACATAAGAAAGAAGATTCTTTCCTTGCATTTCTTCATAAACAAATTATTGCATAAAGAAGATTCTTCACATTGTATTTTTAGATTAATGTAATGTAGACCATATACATTGTGCTAACAATCTGAAATTTTTCCTTTGAATTTTTATCCATAAAACATGTTCAACATTTGATCTTCTTTTTGACCCAACATATTTAAGTGAAGAACAAAGTCAATGAAAAGATCTATCACAAAATTTAAAAGAGACTCCTAACCACAGTTAATCACTGAGAAGTATTTTAGTTTTAGTAGCTCAACTATAATATAACAATTGTAAAGTCTGCTTTACAAAGGGCAAAGTTAATAAACATAATAGTCAAAATATAAAGATTGCTAGAAAAATGGACAGAGGAAGTATCCTACACTTTTATAGAGAATATATCTTCAATAAAACTTTATATAAATCATACCTTCATGCATGTCTTTTATTAATAATCAAGATGAACCAGAAGACTTAGACGTCTCTAATTTTTTTGTTAGGTTTTAAGTTTTAAATCATTATCTATTCTTTCTTCATGTTTTTCCCCTTGTTGCAAAGTGCAGGATTAGTTTTATTATCATTATCACTACCAAACACAGGTTAAAAGATAGTCCATACTTATGAAATAGGACAATAATACATGTCTCCGTGAATATGCTAAATCATCAAACACTAAAATTTCAAGACTTCTGAATTATATCCTGTTACTAAACATAACAAACTATGTCAATCCAGTAATGTAGGGATCAAGGATTTTAATGTCTGATAAACTTGCTTCTTTCAATAAGCATAGGACATGGGGGAAAAGTCAAATTTTAACCTGCTGATATTTGCTTTCGAGAAGATTAATTTGATCCGTGAAGTCCAAACCAGTCTCAGCAGCCATTTTTCGCACCTGTAGAGTAGAAATAAAACAATAAATAATCTAACAACATGGGACACAATCTTGCAGATATTGCATATAACACTAAGCGTCAAAACTGTAAAATGAAAACAGAAGGTAGAATCATCCAGGATGAAACTGCCATCACAAATAGTTAAATAATAGCAAAGGTTGTCCAAGCATTATAATGAACAAATATATTATATTAAGGAAATGTGGCTTTTCTTAGGGAAGATTTTTTTTTTCTACCTCACTATTATTGTTATTGTCTGCCACCTCACAAGAGGAAATAATTACTGAAAGCATTTCAATCCGAAGACTTGCATCAGCTGAGAGCTATAACGTGACCAAGTTAAGGCTACCTTACTATTATTGTAATTGTCTACTACAAAGATATATGTCAGCAAACATTGATATTATATATACATCATGAAATGACAGAAAAGATAGTTATGTCATGAAAATAACATAACACGTAACAGAAAAAGGTTATAATTACTGAAAGCATTTCAATCTGAAGTACTTACATCAGCCATCTTCTTCTCAAGATCATGCAAAGGCTTCTCAAAAGCAAGGGTAACAGGTTTTGGTTTCTCAGTGAGAGGCTTGAAGGGAGACAGATAACTCAGATGCCCACTTTCCAAATTTGGATCAATGTCCTTTGGCCAGGGGTAATCATGCTTTTTCCCCTTTCTGATCTTTGCAGACACAGAAAATCTACTACGACTATTAGCAGCAACAGATCCTCCCAAATTCTTCATCCAAGATCTCCCAATTGCATAGGACGAACACCACACTAGATCAGCACCAAGAAACTGTTTCCTTAAAAGAATACGCGATCCAGAGACAAAACTGACCCTGTCTCCCGCTAATCCGGCAGCATCAGTCAATGAAAGTGAAAGAGAACTCATCTCAAAAGCCTTAATTTGCGAAGCAAGAGCGACTGAACAGGAAGTGATTCACATATGCCGCATTCCTGCACCACCATACCATCAATCAGCAACTAAGCTTCGTAAACCATTATTGGATCGAGCGAGCTCCACAGCGCTCTTACTCTATTTCCAGTATTAACCATTAACAACAAAATCGAGAATCTAAAGGCAAGAATCGCACAACTTCACTACTAAATACGACATCATAACCTACAAAATCGAGCTCGGACGGAAACAATTACCTGGCAAAACACCGGTAGGGGTGAGCAAAGGCAGAGGAGCGGGGAGGCAAAGGGATCTGAGATGCGTAGTCGGGAGCTCAAATCTAGGGATTGATCGCCAGCGGAAGCAATGGCAGCATTATAAACGCCGAGGCAGAAGAATTGGGGGCGATGGATACGAAGAGAGAGAGAGAGGAGGAGGAGGAGGAGCGGGCGGGCGTGGTGAGAAACCCGGCGATAACTACGAAGAATGAGGGCGAGGGATTGATTCGTGGGAGGAAGCGGGGTCCGGCCCCAGCGCTGGGATACCGACCTTTGCTTGGCGATTCGTGCGGCCATGATCGCGGAACACTTGGACGGCCAATTGTGACCGCGTTGACTAACGACGGTGCCTACCTACGGATTTGATGGGTCTCTTCATATTTTCTCAATAAATTTATATTTACTGATAAAACAATAAAATATTTAATTATATATTTACTGATAAAACAATAAAATAATTAATCATTTGGTGAAATCATATTAAAAATGAAATTTATGTGCTACAAGTCTTCACCTCCATGGTCATGATTTCTTCCTTCTCCTTCGAGACCTTCGTCCACTTTTGATGTTTTAAAGTTGTTACTTATGATGCTTTAGAAACATCCGGATTGTAAGAGGGTATCGTACAATTTCAAGTGTTGTGCAATGGCATTTGTGCTACGTAATATTCTAAGTGTTTCTATGAGGAATGGTCATTATGAGAAGAATGTTTGGGATATGAAAATTTGTAGGATCTTCACTTCCTCGATTGATTTTGACAAAGCATTTGTGAACTTACTAACATTCTATATGTTGTCCATTACGTTCATCTTCCTTGGAAGATTTTTTGCTTTGATATTCCTATTTAGGCTCCTTTCTTATTTTGTTGTAAAAAATAATAATAAAATGCATAGTATATTTATAAAGTTTTAGGAATAACGATGAATTAATCATAATCATTCTTAACGTTAATCAACAGTTTCAATATCCAACTAAAAAAACACGTGGACTAATGATTCAAATCAATAGTTTAAACCGTCATTTTGAACTCATCGATTAACGATTAATTTCGAGTTAGAACTAACATGTAGTTAGGAGCGAATTAAAAAATTAATATAACATAAAATATTTAATCCTTGATTTTAAATTTTAGTTAAAATAATGATTCGTCGATTCCAGAAGTTATCTACGACTCAAAATCGAAGAATCATTTATGATCTCACTTCCTCATAATATTTAACGTTTTTATATATGAAACTTTCGTTCTAATTCAAATAAACATCCTAATTAACAACCTACTAAAATAAAATTTATAATTTATAATTCTTCTTCAATTAATAAAATATGAAAGAAAACAAATGAAGAACTTGCTTCTCTTATTGTTGTGGTGATTGGACAAAGGGGAAAAATGATTGCTCATTGAAAAAATTAAAAGGAATACCATTGCTTTTGAGAAAAATAGAAAAGAGAAGAGAAGATAAAGAGGAAGAAACAAAAGAGGAGAGATTTATTTTCTTCGTTAACAACCTCGACTAACTTCGATGAGTTCGACAAAGACACAAAGAGAACAAGACAAGGAAACATGATTATTCTTGTAGTGTCAATAAAATTTTAGAAAACATGAGAATAAGAAGAAGATTTGAGGACTGAGGGTTACTTTTGTTGCTAGAAGAAGGTAGCAGCTAATGCTACGTTTCTTGTTTGCCGGAGAAAAAAAAGAAAAAAAAACTCTTGTACTTGAGAATCTCAAGAGGAGAGAAAAAAACCTTGGAAAAAAGAATGAGAAGAAGGAAGCGAGGAAGAAGAGAAAAGAAAAAATAAAAGAAAGAAATAGGTGAAGACACTGTTATAGTGTACAATACGACGAGGACTACAGCGTGCATGGGGAGAAAAGGGAGAAAAAAAGAAAGTTTCTTCAAAAATATCATAATTCATTTTAAATTGATTAAACTCGTTTAAACTTTAAACCTGATTTGGCTATAACTTGATCAAATCAATCCTGATTTAAACTAATATAATCCTTATCTCAGCGTCTACCCGTTGAATTTAGTTCGAATCTAATTTAATTTTAATTTAGCACTCTCACTTTCATATTTTACGATTTAATTAATTAATTAATTATTATATATTTTATTT
>JBBUKS010000078.1:2882315-2901511 GCA_038050645.1 Hedychium gardnerianum | reverse complement strand
AAGAAGAGAGAAGGAAAACACAAATTCAAAAACTTTGGTTTTGGCCGCGTCAGATGCCCACATAAGCTGTCGCCCATGGTCGCCCATATAAGGGTGTGCAGGATATCAAAACTATATATATATATATACTTGGAGAAGTATAGAGACAATTATTGAATTTTATTATTTTCTTTCTCCTCCTCTCTTTGGCCGACCACACCACAAAAGGGTCCTTCCCTTTTTGTTGTCGAAAACCACAAGGAAGAAGACTCTTCTTCCTTTATGCTTCCTTCTCTTGGATCATATCTCCTCCACGCTTGGCTAGTACCGATCGGAGGCGAGACTTGTTGCTTAAGGAGTTGTCTTAAAGAGCTCTGTGGGGATATGAATAGAGGTGATGTTCGACAACGTCATTCTAGTTGATGCTCTTTCCTTTACACATCATCCATAAGGTATACCTGGAGTAAATGTTATTCTTAAAAGTTTTATTTTATCGATCATGTCTGCCTGAGATGTATCCTTGTATGCGTGTGGTGTGTGTGATGTAATAATTAGTTTTTGTTATTACTGTTTATTGTTTTCTGTTGTATATGTTTTATGAAACGTGTTAAGCACACACCACATTGGGCTACCCAACATCTACCTTACCACATATTTCTTATGTATGCATTTAGACATAGGATAGATGTGAACTGATGTGTTCAAACCGTAAGTGCACGATCATCGTCAAGTAATACATATATTAATCCCACGAAGAATGTAAAATCAAGTACCAATTGAATTCGTGAAATAAGTTATATAGAAGGTCACAAGTTATAAGAGTCGAACGCAAGCAAGTGGCTAAGAGAGAGAGATTGAGAGAGAAGAATTGAGTGGAGAACACGTAAGAAGTCGAGGAAGAAGTTTGGATTAGGGGAACAATCCTAGGACTTTGGTTTCACCTCGATAATTGTTGACACCCTAAGTTCTAATTCTACTTTCCTATCTCTATGTTTGTTCACATACAGGTGGTCTATCCCGAAATATCGATATAAACTTTTGAAATTATAATGACATATCCACCTAAATATAATGCCTACTTTCGGGGCGACATTACTGTAGAACCATTTTCTCATGGAGGTCCTTGTCATGCTGCCTTACTGTTCCTAAGCTGTCTTCCCTTACTATGTGATGTCGAATCGAGGTTGACCCGTTAAGCTCCATGATAGCTAATGGTTCTCCTGTTGGGGCTCCACACGCCTTGTGAGGTTCTAGACTACTTTCGTAATGAGCTCCTCACATCTCGAATATTTATGAGTCGGAAAATTGAGTTCACCTTACGATCTTTTCTTGCATCTCGTGAGATGCGAGAGTGCAAGTTAGTGTTACAATCGTATAAGCATAATAAAGTCGCATCATGCAACAAACATATCATGCAGTAGAGGAAATTCAAATAGACTTATAAAAGATGTTCAATAATACATCGGGCTACTCCCTCGTCGTAGAATTTGAAGAATTACTTCATAGAGATGGAGATACAATCAAAAGACATGAATGAATGTAAGCAATTACAACTTAAAACAAAGAGAGTAAAGAGAAGAAAGCTTAGTCGTGAGATTGCCGGTGTCTTCGGATGATCTCCAAGATCCAACGATAGACAGATCGCTTTGACGACTCTTAGAATGGTGGCTCTAGGGTTCCCTATAGTAGGGAAAACCCTCCTTGAGTTAGGAGGTTTTTTGGGCTTTTTATAGTTATTACAACCATAAAAAATTGGTTGAAAACAACCCAACCATCGAGGCATAATCAGCATACCACTACCATGCCTAGGAGGCATGGCCTAGCCGTGTTGCCTTCGACGGCTACATCGGGGGCCAAACACGGTCGTTCCATAGGGAACGACTTGGTTGTGCCCGACCCTATGGAGATAAGCATGGTCGTGCCTGATAGGTATGACCCGAGCATGTCTAGGGCCCCAATGAGAGGCACGACCATGCCAGAGGGCACGACCTAGTCGTGTTTGTTATTGAGGTGAAATATACGGTCGTGCCTGGTAGGCACGGTTGGATCGTGTCAAAATATGGGAACTGTTGGGCGTAACATGGTTGTGTCTGGCCCCTGACTCATGTTAAGTGCTAAAAACCTTATTTTCGCTCCGTTCTTTATTTAACTTCGGCTGTAGGAACACGCTCATGTCTTGGGACATGACTAGAGTGTGTTCCTTACTTCTTATCCATGTTCCAAAACATTTGTTCTCCAATTTTGCTCCATTTTCGCATTTATCAAAGAAAAATTTACTTATTTTAAGCTCCCCAGAGGTGATCCGGTATTATGCTAACTTTCAGCTAGAACGCTTGAGCCTGGTCTACTCTCATACCAGGACCAAGTTGGTCCTGGTCTCCCTACACCAGGCCAATAGTGTTCCTTAATCAGAATCAAAGTTTGACATCATATCTACCTTCCACTCATTCAACCCTACCAGATGGATGTAAGTTTGTAGAAATCCAAATAGCCTAGGTTCATCAGTGAGTTTCGATCAAAACTCATTCATCGACCTAGAAGCTCAAATTGCACCTATTTTAGGTCCTATGAATTTCTGAGGTTGTAAATAGTGCAAATGTGTCATCCATTACTTATTTTGGGCTCCCAGAAGTGCTCTAGTATTATGCTAACTTTTAGCTAGAACGCTTGGACTTGATCTCCTAGAGACTATGATCACGTTGGGCCTGATCTGCTCTCATATCAGGACCAAATTGGCCTTGGTCTCCCCACACCAGATCCATAGTATTTCTTGATTAGAACCAAAGTTTGACACCATATCTATCTTCCACTCACTCAACTCTACCAGATGAGTGTAAGTTTGCAGAAATCCAAATAGTATAGGTCCATCAGTGAGTTTCGGTTAAAATCCACTGATCGACCTAAAGAGCTCATATTGCACTCATTTCAGGTCCTGTGAATTTCTAAAATTGCAAGGAGTCCAAAGGTGTCATCCATTACTTATTTCAGGCTTCCATAGGTGCTCCAGTATTATGTTAACTTTCGCTTAGGCCTAGTCTCCTAGAGACCAGGACCACGTTGGGTTTGATCCGCTCTCAGATCAGGACTATGTTGGTCATTGTCTCTCACACTAGGCTCATAATGTTCCTTGATCAGAATCACATTTTGACACCATATCTACCTTCCTCTCACTCAACCTTACCAGATGGGTACAAGTTTGCAGAAATTCAAATAGCCAATGTCTATCAATGTGTTTCAATCAAAATCCACTAATCGACCTAGAGAGCTCATATTGCACCCATTTCAGGTCCTATGAATTTCTTAGGTTGCAAGGAGTCCAAAGATGTCTTCCATTACTTATTTTGGGCTCTCTAAAGGTGCTCTAGTATTATGCTAACTTTTAGCTAGAACACTTGGACTTGGTCTCCTAGAGACCAAGAAGACGTTGTGCCTGATATGCTCTCAGATCATGACCAAGTTGGTCCTGGTCTCCCCACACCAGGCCCATAATATTCCTTGATCAGAACCAAGATTTGATACCATATCTATCTTCCTCTCACTCAACCCTACCGGATGAGTGCAAGTTTGTAGAAATCCTAGCCTTGGTTCATTAGTGGATTTCGATTAAAACTCACTAATCGACCTAGAGAGCTCAAATTACACACATTTCAAGTCCTGTGAATTTTTGAGGTTACAAGGAGTCCAAAGGTGTCTTCCATTACTTATTTCGGGCTTTCTAAAGGTGCTCCAATATTTTGCTAACTTTAAGCTTGAACGCTTGGGCCTGGTCTCTTAGAGACCAAGATCATGTTGGGTTTGATATGCTCCGACAAGTTGATCTTGGTCTCCCCATATCAGGCTCATAGTGTTTCTTGATCATAATTGAGGTTTAATATCATATCTATATTTCTCTCACTCAATCCTACCGGATGAGTGCAAGTTTGTAGAAATCCAAATAGCCTAGGTCCATAAGTGGGTTTCGGTCAAAACTCACTGATCGACCTAAAAGGAACTTAGATTGCACCCATTTCAATTTCTATAAATTTCTGAGATTGCAAGAAGTTCAAATATGTCCTCCATTATTATTTTTGTGCTTTCCTAGTGGTGATCTAGAGATTTTATCTTGTAAATGTCATAACTTTTGACTTGGGATGAGTTTTGGAGCGTTCTAGGAGCCAAAATGAAGCTCCTTCAGATATCTACGAGTTGTTACCAGGTTAACCTATAACCGTCCAATTTCGAATCCAAAAAATATCGTTTAAGATTTTTTCAAAATTTTAGAAGAATTTTTTCTCCTTACAAGGGAAGCTTGAAAATAATAAAAAAAATGATATATTTGAACTTTTAGCATTTCAAAAATTCAGAATTTAAAATAAATATAATCGAAATTCTTTAGATTGGATCAGTACCTAGGCTATTTAAATTTTTATAAATTTGTAACCACGTGGAAGAGTAGAGTCCGGAGATAAAAAAAATAGATTTGATGTCAAATTTTAATTTTGATTTTAGTAATTAAATTTTTTAAAAATAAATTTGAGTTGAATAAATCAATAGGTGAGAGAATGAGAGAGAAATATTTGCGTGAGAGAGAAAAGGCGTGAGAGAGATGTTGAGGTTGTTTAAATCCAACTCATAATTTTTTAATATATATTTAAGATGTTTTGAAAGTAGAAATTAAAACCTACTGTTGACAAGAGGATAAAACAAGATGGGCACCCAAAGCACAGTATTATTTGATCATTCTCAAACTATGATGCACGATTTGAGAATTTTCCCACTTTGAGTGCAGTATTTGGTAAATCGCCGAAGTTGGATACATGTATCAAACCTCCTTACGACGGTGAGTAAATTGGCGTATATAGTGCAAGCAAGCTGTCAAAAATGGAGAGGCGCCTCACACGATCTTCTGCGTCAGTGGAATTGTAACTTTGGAGATGGCAAGCCGCGCGCAGGCAAGGAACGAGTCGCTCTTCATTCAAGGTGTTTGCGCAATTGCTTCAAAGGGAAGTTGGCGCACTCTGTCGAGTCCCCACATCACCGCCCGCCTCTCCTCCTCCTCCTCCTCCTCCACCGTCCACCGAATCCTGCTCCACCTCTCCCTCGATTCCGCCCTCACGTGGCGTTTCTTCAACTGGGCCGCTTTTTCTCTCCCCCACTACCGCCACTCGTTACCCACCAACTTCGCCATGGTCCGCATCCTCACCAACGCCCGGCGATTCCAAGAAGCCCGCGACTTGCTGGAGAAGTTCGCCTTCAAGCAGCTCGTCTCTTCGCCGTCAGTGCTGGGTTCCCTTCTCAGTACTCACGGTGATGACGACAAAGACTCCGATGCGCAAATCGTAAGTTGGCTCGTTTTCATCCACGCTCGCTCGAACAAGATCGAGGACGCACTCCAGCTGTTTGATGAAATGAAGAAGAGAAGACTAAAACCTGATCCTCATGCTTGCAGCGCTCTTTTAAGCGCGCTAGCTAAGGCAAGACTAACGGCCACCGCTTGGAATGTGTATGAAGCTCTTCACAGCTTAAGAGCTGTTCCCAATCTCCACATTTTCAATGTCATGATCCATGTATGTTACAAATCGGGGGATAATGAGAAGGCCGATAAGTTGGTGCTGGAGATGGAGAGGAAGGCTGTACCTCCTGATTTGTTCACCTATAACACGTTGATCTCGCTGTATTGCAAGAAGGGAATGCACTATGAGGCTTTGGTTATTCAGGATAGAATGAAAAAGGAAGGAATCCATCCAGATATTGTGACTTATAATTCCCTTATCTATGGTTTTTGTAAAGAACGTAGAATGAGGGAGGCATCAAGACTTTTTAAGGAGATGGAGCATGCCATTCCGAACCAAGTTACTTATACTACACTCATAGATGGCTATTGCAGAATGAATGACCTCAATGAAGCACTTAGACTGCGTGAAGAGATGGAGGCAAAAGGTATGAATCCTGGGGTGGCTACGTACAATGCAATCATACGTAAGCTTTGCGCAGAAGGTAAATTGAAGGCTGTTAATGATCTGTTGAATGAGATGGATGATAGAAAGGTGCAACCCGATAATGTCACGTGCAACACGTTGATTAATGCATACTGCAAGAGAGGAAACATGGATTTTGCATGGAAGTTAAGGAACAAGATGCTGGAGTCTGGACTAGCCCTAGACGAATTTACTTACAAGGCTTTAATACATGGCTTTTGCAAGGTCCAACAACTAGATGAGGCTAAGGAAGTTGTCCTTGACATGCTCGAAGCAGGTATTATTGATTTATAGCAAACATTAATGTTTATTTTCCGTTATCTGATATGCTGATTACCAAGCATGCTGGAGGAAAAAATAAATTAATGAATGGCAGGACTCTAGCATATGTTTGCGTGGTTTTTTGTTTGTGTGTGTGACTGAAGATAGAAAAACATAAGTTGTTTGCAAAATCTAGTTATTATTAACATACTGTATAGTACTTTGTGTAACACACCATTTGCTCGGCAACATCAAGGTATTGTCTATTTGACTGATATGTCATAGTGTTGGCCTCAGCTTTTTTCCCATGGTGGAATATGACTCGAGATGAGGACTTTCATGGGAGATCATCCATCTCAAATCGACTCACGCACACTTAACTATGAATTCTTGTTGAGACCCAATCCATTCTACCAAAAGGTGCCTTTTTGTTGAGAGAACATACTTAATCTATTTAAGGTGAGTTGCACCCATATCCCAACCATAATTTATTGGTTCAGTATGTGTTCCTGCCTCCATTGTTTTAGAAGTCTGCTAGGAACTACACCTTGTTCTAGCTCTGTGCACCGGCAATCACTCTCTGCCTTGTTAGATCTGGCTGTTACAGTTTGAGCATCATATTTGATGGTTATATGAATCCCAGTGAGTTTCAACAATGTTATGTGGAAATAAATCAACCAGAAGTATCAATTTCCTACATTTATACTTTGCATGCATGTGTTCACCTAGTACGTTGAAGAGATGGTGCATTCCTGTTTGAGGTCTTAGTATGCTGAAGAGATGGTGCATGTCTAGTATTAGAGGTCGCTTCTTGATCAATCTTGGCATAGTAATATGCAGGTTTATTAGACTTCTATTGGAAGTCAGCAGCCACTTCCGTGGAATCAAGCACAAGCTTTGTTCCTTGGACTCCAGGATGAGTATTTGACACAGATCCAAACAGTCCAATGACTCTTTCAAAGTTTTTTTCAAGTGACCAGTATCGATGTCAGTTTGGAGTGAGAGGGAGTAAATGAGACGTCCTAGTATCTAAGAGAGAATCACTCACTATGTCTAATGCTGGAGTATTTGACACAGATCCATCCAAACATGTGCCCAATGATTGTCTTCAAAAAAAAAAAAAATCAAGTGATCAATATCAATGATAGGTGTCAGTTTGGAGTGAGGGAGTAAATGAGAGGTCCTAGTATCAACAAGAGAATTACTCACTATGTCTAATGCTGGTGTATTTGGCACAGATCCAAACATGTGTCCAATGATTGTTTTCAAAAAAATTTCCATGTAATCATTATCAGTGTTACGTGTCAGTTTGGAGTGAGATGGAGTAAATGAGAGGTTCTAGTATCAAAGAGGGAATTACTCACTATGTCTAATGCTGGATTATTGAGAGCATAATTTATCAAACAATGGTAACCTCATTTAAAATGAATATGTGGTAGTTGGCGCTGCTTGTGTGATACTCCATTTGTTTATATCCTTCAGAAATTTGACGTTAAGAGGATGAATGTTTTTGCATTCAGGAATTTGCAAAAGTTTTACACGTGCTAGTCTCCCAGGTTTATCTTGATAATTTATCGTGATATTTTACTCTGGTTCATTTCATGCAGGTTTTGCCCCAAATTACGCTACTTACTCATGGCTTGTAGATAGTTATAGTAGCCAAAACAATGTTGAAGCTTTACTGAGTATTTCGGATGATATTGGAAAAAGAGGCATTTCTGTGGATAAGTCGTTATACAGAGCTCTCATAAGAAGACTATGCAAGCGAGGCATGGTCAATGTTGCACACGAGATGTTTAACAAAATGCTAGGCAAAGGTTTATTAGGAGACAGTCTTGTGTATTCTTCTCTTGCGTATGGCAACTTGAGCGCAGGAAAGAGGATTAAAGCTTGTGAGATACTTAATGAAATGGTTGAGAAGCAGTTAATTATAACAGCTAAGGTTTACAAATGCCTCTGTGCTTCGTATGCAAATGAGAGTGTTGTATTGGACTTGTTATGGAGCCATGCCATTGAGAGAGGTCTTATCACGAGGAATGTGTACAAGCTGATGCAGGAAGCCAGACCAAACTCTCAGAAGGATGCCTTGAATGTGGCTAGTTCATTTTGATAACCTTTTTGAGTTTAAAATAATATAAAATTGGACTAAACTTTGACAAAGTGACAAGAAGCTTCAATTCAAGAAGTCGCACACAAACAGAATATCAAATACGAAGGGTACATCGTTTCAATTTTGTGTTGCATATTACGTTACTTGTGCCTAATGTGGTATAGATCCCATATAGTTCTTATGATAACAATGATAATATTGATTATGTTGCAGTTGTTGTCACTACAATATTTTCAACGTTTTTTGGCTGCCCACAATCAATATGTGAGGAACTTACAAGATAGAACACATGAGCCTGAATAGCTAATCTATTGTGATACATTCCAACAAGGTTGGTATCTTTTACTTGGTCTAAAGTGTCAATCAGGACAAATGCTAATGATGTCCTTATGGTATTGTGCCAGGTAGCACAGTCGAAAGGTGTCATTATAATAAATTATCGAAATTCGATACTATATGGCATAGTAATATATTTTATGTTGTTGTGTCAATAATGTCGATGAGTATGATATCATATTGGCATTCAACACCTGTTGATATACTACAAATGTGTAGTATTTGTTAATTTTTTAGCTCATGTATATACAATACATTGTCCAATTGTATCATTCCAGATAGGACACGAAGGGCAGAACTTTGATATATAATTGTGTTCTATTTCTTCTTCTTTTTGTCTCTTTCCTCCTTCCTCCTTTCCGTTCAATTCTTCACCAGCACTATACGTTGAAACACTAGTACGGTACCAAAACATATCATTCCAGTCAAAGTGTGAAACTGTGATACGGCTCAAGATTTTAAACCTTCACTTGTTTGATTTGAGCTGGGGAGAGAGAGACAAGCTCCTTCTTGAAATGATAACAGACTTCACGACATAATTCCATGATTTTTTTTCTTCTTTAGACTTAACTAGGGTGTGCTGGCTAGCTTGTACAACTGTATTTTTCTTCCTGCTAAATTATTTTGTAACTGTGATCTATGTACCATTTCACTTTCTGATGAAATGAACCTGGAGAACAGCACTATCAAATGCACCAACCTTAGTGTTTGAGGGAACTCATGAGCATCAAGTGCCATTTCCAATAGTCGAAACTTAATTCATCCAACCTTGTTCTCTAAGTTTTGATTTTCGCTGTCTGATCCATTCTAATCTGCCCGAATCATTATGCTATTTATGCCAAATAAGGCATGATTACAATCAACATCATGGTTTTTTGATATTTTCTCTTGAATTTCACGATGCTTTTGATGTTGATTTCTCTGCATATTCTTGTTGTTAGCATTCATTCTTCCAATTTGGGTTGTTAATATGCAACCAATGGAGAGACAGATGCGATAGGGTGAATTCCAGATTCTTGATAGTAGGTAGCGCGGCTCAGGTTTTCCAACTAAAAGATCTCGGTTAGCTTGGTGTATCACATAGGATAAAAGGAATAAAGGTGCATTTTTATTTTTATGGGGCATACATACACAGAATCCTCATTCCTTTCAACAACAAATCAACCACTTGATGGGAAATCAAACACTTTTTAATTTCTGATTCTGTATGTGTTAAGATTCCAAAGTTAAAGAGTCTTCTCCAATGCAGTCACCACTATTTAACCTCAGCAATCAAAACTCATGAATATCTTTGATTGGAGCAGCAAGATTTGTGTTTGTCTATAGTATCACAATTTCATGTACATGTATGAATCCTTTTTTGTGATACAAGCTTTCAATCCCTCTATGTTTTAGCCACCATGCTGTTATTGTGGGTCATTCGATTCCCACACTCAATGACTAATGTTTTGGTATTGTTCCAAGGTTATTTCAGGTTTATCCCACTTGGACAGAACTTCTCAGTTTCTCAGCTCGTCCACAAGAAACCTGTAACCAAGCAAAAGCTCAGAACAGGGATAATGTCTCTCCCAATGGTATGTCCAGTGAAGCTCCAACTGCATATTCTCCTGTCAGTTTGATTTTGGCCTGGTATTTGGATGAAGAATTAAGAGGATGAATCATAGAAAAGGTGGATTTTTGAAACTTTCATCCTGGCCATTGTTCGTCTGGAATATTTAGGAATGATGAAAAATTGGATAATTGAAAGTCCATGTGGTCGAGGTTGACAAGATAATTGAAGGTCTAAATGGAGTGACCATGGTAGAAGTTCTTCATCTTGCTCACAAAAGTGGAGTGACAGAATGAGGGCTAAACTCCCCTTTATAATTATCTTTCTGAAATCCTTTATTTTCTTCTTTAACTGAGTGACAAATTACAGCAGAAGGTGCTTCAACAACAGACCGTAAACTAATTTTTCAAAGAGGAGAGGACATTCAGTGCTCTTCTTCTTCACCTGTTCCTGCTTCATGCCATGCATGAACACCACTTCCATAGTGGCGTCACCTTGCTTGTGCAATCCAAGATGACTGTTGGTGAATCGTCAACGATGTGTCCTCGTTTTCGGCAGCCGCTTCTGGCGAGAAGATGCAGCTGTTGCAGTTGGTGGCCAGCAGGGACGGCACGAAGTAGCGCTCCTCCCCACTCATGATGGGCATCGCCACCCCCCGCTTCACCGGATTCCGGTAGTTTGGCTGGTAGGTCTGGCCGAGCACGCCTTCCACCCTCTCTGTCAGCCCCGCGAACTTAAACTGCACGTCCAAGTGCACGAAGCAGTCGCCGGCCGGCACGCCGTAGTGGTGCACCCTGTCATCCTCCTCCGTCACCGGCATGGCGGTCGCCCTCACCTCAAACGCCCCCGGAAGAGCCATCGCCACGCTGTTGACTGTGGCGGTGCGCTCCACGAGGAGTTCGCCGGCGGACCAGGTGGAGAGGTGGCCGAGGGCGAGGTCGAAGCGCTCGCCGTCGAAGGCAAAGGAGAGGTGGTCGTCGGAGGCGTCCCAGGAAGCGGCAGGGGTGGCGACTACAGTGAGGGAATGGCGACCGAAGAGGATACCGAGCGACTGCACCCAGGTATAGTCATGGCGGCGGCTGGCGGGGCGGAGGCCGATAAATCGCGCGTTGATCTGGAAGCTGGCGTCGGATACGAGGGCGAAGTGCTGGTTCGCCCGGCCGCGGAAGTAGAACATGATGCCGTCACCGCCGACGAACCGCGGGTCCCTGCATGCCGCCCCCACGCCATCGCAGTTGGGTCTTCTGCCTGTTCAAATTCATACAAAATCAAACTCATCGAGAAAGATCGATCTGCAAATTCATATAATTACTTCCACAAACAGCCTCGCAGGTGGGATTGCTGCAGTCCACAAAGCATGCCTTCTCATTGGGATTTGCTGGCCGGAAGGCAGGGCACTGAGGAGGGCAGGTAAGGTTTCGGCCGGAGCAAGAGGTGCTGGGGTCGTTGCAGGAGTAGGTATCGCCGGAATGGGTCTTCCCGGCCACCCGAGAAGGCGGCTCAGCCGCGGGAGTCGGCGGTGACAGAGGCGGAGGGAAATTGAAGTACTGAGCTTGGGCCAGCCAAAGGGAGGCCAGCAGGAGGAGGAGAACTGGGAGAAGGTGAGCCCCACCGCCGTAGGAAGCCATAGGTGAGGAGGAAGAGGTACGTACTCACAGTTGAAGCACTTGCATGGTTTTATAGCACAAGCTTCAGGCAGTACAGCCAGTTGAAGTCAATGGATTTAATTGCAGTCGGTCCTTGTATATATATATATATATATATTAACTATTTGACTACTTAATGGACTCCAAGATAGTAAAAAAGAATAAAGAAAATGAAAACTCTAATGTCATCGTAAGATGGGCAAAGTTAATGAGATCACGTGAGAAGATTAATTATCTTCTTAATACATGCAAATAGTAGTATTATATATAAGGTGTTTTGACCAAAGGCCATTAGCTTAGTTGTTCATAGTACTTGATTCGTTGGTTGCTAAGTTTGTTCCTCATGGATTCAGGGGTTAGCTGGTAGAGGTCTTATTAAGAGTTGTTGCCGAGCTAACATCCTAGGTGGTGTTCACTTGGTATCAGGTCAACATGATAGATTTCGTAGACAAGGAGCTGTGCATACTATACTAAGCTAAGGTAGCAAAGCTCCTACTGTACGGAAGGGTTTAGGATTATATCTAATTACAATATTGTGCAAACAAACCCTGAGAATGCTAACCGTCACAGTCGAACGTATCCCAAGCAGCAAAACCAATAATTTTCTATGGTTTTGATGATTATTTTGGGATTTAAGTGGGCAGTATACATGGGCTATGAGTTTTTTCTCCCATATCTTAAGATCTGCTTAGAGTATGTCTTTGAAGTGTGTAGAGATGAGGATGTGAGCTTAGGATATATTTCTTCTATACATATATACACACACGGGGGTGTTAGGTTGCACACCCTCATGTGAGCGCCCGTCCGCGTGCGCACTTGAGGGTGTGAGCTGAGGATATATTTCTTCTATACATATATACACACACACATGAGGGTGTTAGGTTGCACACCCTCATGTGGGCGCCCGCCCGCGTGCGCACCTGAGGGTGCTTGCCCACGTGGGCAGCTGCCCTTAGGTGCACGTGCGGGTGCACACTCGGGGTGTGCAACATAACCACCACCCCTAAAGTAAGAAAATTCTTATGCATGATAGTTGTACCACGTTATCTTATAGTTGACTTTTTTGTCTGTACCTTTGTTTTTGTGTGTTTTTCTACCCTAGAATATGATGTGGTTGACATTTGCTATCCGGCTAAAGCTGTAGTGGATTGGATGCATTGGTGACGGATAAAGGTTATTGTGCAAATAATATAACACATGTTAAAAGTATCAAAGTTGTCAGATAAGCTCTTCCAATGCGTAAGTCATGATAGTATTGTGGAAGCAATAAAACAATATTGAAGAAGAAAGTATTTACTAGCAAGAGAGATTAAGATTAGATACTCGTATCATCGTCAAGTTTGATGTTTATAGAGGATCTTTATTTAAAACCTAAGCTCTAGGATTATTGACCTTATGGATTATGAGTTGTGAATTACTAAGGGGCCACATTCAATTATTTTCCACAAGTAATTGGGCCCCGAGAGATCGCACTCGACATAGAGATCTCGGGGAGCTTGGATCAAAGAGCTAGAGTTATGGATGTGTGGAGGGGAGGGTTGGCTAGGGGACTCGAGTATCAAGTCAAACAAGATATTATGGAAACTAAACTATGTAGAGAACTTAGGAAGCCGAGTCGCATGATGAGGAGCTTGGGAAGCCGAGTTGGATGAGTGTCGACCTATAATAAAGCCACGTAGATTTGTCTTACTAACCTAAAGTGAAGTCAATATATATTATATCGGTATCAAGATAAGAAGATTCTACTAGAAGATTCTACTATGCACACTCGTAATAGTGAAGGTGATTTTTGCATTCTAAAAATATAAAATTAGATTTGGGCATCAATCAACCTAAGATGATTGTTAAGGTAATGTCGATATTAGCAAGTGCTACTAAGGAAGACCAGTAGTCTCTAAATCCGAATGAACAATATTAGAGAACTGGTGATCCCCCACTAAACCCTAGTTCACAATAAAAACAATAACTTTTCTGTAGATCAAATCCACAAATTTAACTTCTTGAGCCATATAGAAATTGGCTGTCTTGTATAGGAGGAGACAATACTATGGATTCTATCACTAGGAAAGGAGTAAAGAAACAGCCATGCATCTAGTCAAGCGTTTCCTTTACTCCTTACTTTCTTTTATTTTTCTTATAGAATTCTTCACTTGATCTACAAAAATAAAGAATGACTAGGGGACAGCATCCATCTTCTCTATAATTCCTTCACCCAAATCAAAAAAATTCATAGATTTTCTCAACCCACATGCATGGCTAGCTGGCTTCTCCTCAATCTTTTTTACTCTGAAAATTGCCATTAAATTTGGTTTCTGCTACTCTGAAAACTTCCACAGTATCATCAAGTTTTATTTGTCAACTTACCCCCTCGAATGTGGTGCTCAATAAAACACTTAAAAATTAAATAAGATGATCAAGATTTGAATCCCATTATGGATGAATATTCTTAAGGTCAAGCCTCTAAGTGTGCATAGACATATTGTTAAAAAAATATTATTAGTAACTTTTATTGACTATAATTTTGTGATCTGAAAACTCTCTAGTTAATGATATGAATGCATACTGACATTTCAATTGATGGTTGAAGCTACCAAAAGTTTCTCCTTTCTATGAAAAAACACATCCAATTGTAACTTTGACATTTACCAATGTCAAAGTCAAATATAAGGATGAAAGAATCAATATGTTCTTTTTTAAAGTTAATGTGTTCGTTTGATATATTTGAGCCATTTTAGGCTTTATTTGGAGTTCTGATCTCTTCATTGACGTGGAAAGGGAGACATTAGATTCCTATGGGGAATAGAAAAAGATCATTCAAGTAAGATGTAGTAGCTCCTCGAATGTTATACTGTAAACATATGAGGCTAAGAATCCGTATAAATAATTTATTTATTTCTTCAAGGAACTAGGTATGAGTTAGCTCAAATATAGCCAGTTATAAAAGTAATTATAGTTTATTTGAGCTTTGTTCAAGTGTATTTAATAAGATAATTAAGTCAAATTAAATCGAGCCTAAAATGAATCAAATTATTAAAATAATTGTTCAAGTTTTGTTTAATTTTTTTTCTAAGATTGAATTTAATTTAAGCTTTATTCATTTAAATATTATCAAGTTTTTAATTCAAATTTATTTAATTGTTTAGAATTTTTATATTTTAAAACTTATTTTATTATATTATAAATTTATTTATTTATTTTAAAAGATTTTTATTTATTTATAAATTTAATAAGTAATAAATATGATTTATAAATTTTTCATAGATATTATTCATGAATAATTTATAATTTTTATTCAGGAATATTAACAAATTAAATATATATTTATATTTATTTATTTATTTATTGGATCTTATATATATTAAATAAATATAAATAAATTCTTATTAAATCGAATACTATTAATAATATAGCTCTCAAGGTATGTGCACATCAACTTATCAAAGTTGATAAAGATCTTAAAAATTATTTTTAAAATCTCGAGTTCATAATCTATATTCATCAAATTCCAATTTAGCTCCTATATAAATTATATCTTAGAAAAATACTAATAGTATTGATTTAGAACTATAAATAAAATTTAATTATAGTTAAACAAATTATATATATATGCTCCTTGGAACTTACTAATATTTCATATTTCGTGTAACTCATTTTAAGTAAAATATCCATTTTACCCATAGTATATAACATATTAAAAATATTATATGTGTAAGTTTCATATATGCCCCAATCTCCTTATAGTATGACAGTATTTCATATATATCCGTCATTTTTTTAAAATACTGTATTTTAGAGAATAGTTAATGAGTTATTTTGAATAAATAAGTATATTATGCTACCTAAAGTATTGTTGGAGCAAATGTGATTGCTATTATTTTTTTAAAAAAGACAATTAGAATATATTATATTAAATTAATTATATTATAAAATAAAGTGAAAGATATTATAAAAAAAATAGAAAGTGCACAAAATATCAAAAAAGAAAAATATGACACAATATCAAAATTTAACTATTCATAAATTCGAAACGGTAAATTATCGATATTGAAGTTTTAGAATATTTAAATGTCGTATCTAAATTTTAAAATTATCAAATCATATATTTATTTTACCCCTCTTATTATTCTTAATCTATTGATTTATCAATCGATTGAGAATGATTCTATAGTCCTAAATTCTAAAATTTAATTTATTTTTAAAAAATCAATACTTTCAATATATTGGGTTAAGTTGATATTTAGGGACATGAATATAATCAGGAGAACTAGATGAACATAAGGACCCAGAGAGTTCAAAATGACATAGAACCATATCCTATATGTTCGTCTAGTTTTTCTGATTATATTCATGCCCCCAAATATCAATTGGACTTAATATATTGAGAGTATTGATTTTTTAAACATGAATTAATTTTTTTTTTGGATAAATTCGTATTTAAAAAATCACTATTTTTAATATATTTGATCAAATTGATATTTAAGGACATTGATATAATTAGGCAAACTAGAAAAACATATATGACCTAATTTCATATCATTTGGAGCTATCAAGGTCCATCAATCACTTTTGACCGATTTCGATCAAAATTGGCTGATTGACCTAAAGAGCTCATAATGACATATAATCAAATTTTATATGTTCGTCTAGTTTTCCTGATTATATCCATGTCCTTAAATATCAATTTGACATATTATATTAAGAGCCCTAATTATATTCATACCTCAAATATTAATTTGACATATTTTATTAAGAGCAGTAATGTTTGGAATACAAATCAGATTTTTTGAATATATTCGTATTCAAAAAATTGCTTCTCTCAATATGATATATGAAAATGATGTTTGAGAGCATGAATATAATCAGGAAAACTAGACGAATACACAAGACCTTGTTTCATATTATTTTGAGATCTCTAAGTTCATCAATCGATTTTGATCGAAATTGATTTTGATCGAAATCGATTAAAATCGAAATCGATCAAAATCGAAATCGATCAAAATCGATTGATGGACTTAGAAAGCTCAAAATGACATGGAACCAGATCCTATGTGTTCGTCTAGTTCTCTTGATTATATCCATGCCCTCAAATATCAATTTGACCAAATATATTGAGACCAGTGATTTTTTGAACACGGATAGGATTTTTTAGATACATTTGTATTCAAAAAATCACCGATCTCAATATATTATGTCAAATTGATGTTTGGGGACATGAATATAATTAGGAGAACTAGACGAACACATAGGACATTATTTCATATCACTCTGAGCTCTTTAGGTTCATCAGTTGGTTTCGATCGAAATCAGTGTTCAAAAAATTATCGCTCTCAATATATTGGGTTAAATTAATGTTTGAGTGCATGGATATAATCAGGAGAATTAGACGAATACATAAAATCTAATTTCATGTCATTCCAAGCTCTCTAAGTTCATCAGTCGATTTCAACCGAAACCAGTTGATGGATCTAGAGAGTTCAAAATGACATGAAACAAAATATTATGTATTCGTCTAGTTCTCTTGATTATATCCATATTTTTAAATATCAATTTGACATATTATATTAAGAATATTGATTTTTTAACATAAATTAAATTTTTTATTCGGGACTCGTTGTGTTGATGAATAGTATTTTGAATCAATTGTTACACTATAATAATTGATGTGAGTAAATACGGATAGACAAAATGAATATGTGATATGTAATTTGATAATTTTAAAATCTAAATATATGATTTAAATATTTTAAAACTTCAATTATGTGTGGTTCGATAATGAATTAGAAATGAAGTTGATGAAGAAAAAAAAAACTCAACTTAGCCAAAAGAAAAAAAAACTCTCAAAAATTTTAATTTTTTTTATTAATTTTAAAAATAATTGAAATAAAGAACTTTAAACGTCTCTTATATATTTAATAGCAAAACCATAAATTCTAAATAAAAAATATACATTATAATTATTTTTTATTTATCATTAAAATAATACTTAATGATCAATTTTAAATATTTTTAAATTTTCATTTATTATAAATATTTTTATTTTTTTATCATAATTGACATATTCAAATAGCAAATAAGATTGAGATAATGAAAGGTCAGAATATCTTATAAAATACAAAAGATTTATGAAATGAACTTTTTTTGCATATTCAAATTTTATCAGACGCAATTCCAATGACTTTTTGTGTGAAAAAAAAGTAATATTGAACACTGCTCCCTGAGAAGGCCCCTTTTAACTCTATTTGGATGTACAAAACATAGATGACAAAATGAGATCATAGCAACGTTTATTACAAAACTGGTCCTAATCAACATTACAAGTGACCTATAAGCCTGATCTGAGTGCTTATATTTATGATGACAAAAAATGAAATGCTCAACTCCAACGTTCTCGCCAATTCATTTCAAGATTAACAGAAGAAATAAATCACGAAAACTAGTCTAACTAATCTAAATAATGATCAATATATGAGAGAAGATAAAAATTTATTTATTAATTAAGATTTAACTTTCAAATTTCATAATAATAATAATACCTATTGCCACGTAATTCATCCTTGTTACTACCTATTGCCACTTGAATATATCCTTCATTCTGACCATAAGGAACTGAGTTTTATCCAATCACAAAAGCATTTAAGTGCTAAACATGCCAAGTTGAATTTCTTTAAAATACACTTGTGTCTTAAAATATAGACTCGATGAAGATAACAAACCCACCAATTCACTAAATTAAATAGTATCTACTCTTGCACAAAGTTAAATAGTATCTACTCTGTGAAGGATGAGTATAATGGTAATAAGGTTTGAACAATTGAAAGATGACTACTGATGCGGATGCCTGGGTCGATACCTGGGACGGACGAGCCACCGGTGAGGTGTCACGTGTGTGTTGACGGAGTCATCGCCATCAGGAGAAAAAGGGACCTGGCGGGATAGCCTGCGGGGAGCAAAAGAACGACGAAGGTTAGGACAAAGACCGGGTTGGCCCGGCCTTTATCCCTCCGACGCTCAAGTCAGTATCTGACGAGGTATATGAATAGATAAATAATACTGTAATGCAGTATGTAAAGACTGAATGTAACTCATACCGGGCCCGCAATAGCGGGCCGTAGAAGGGTCGGAGCCTGATAGGCCGGAGGCGGGGCGGAGCCGAAGGGCCGAAGACGACCAGGGGCCGAAGGGCCGGACGCGTTGTCGGAGGGCCGGACGCGGAGCCGGAGGGCCGGACGTGGAGCCAGAACAATACATCGGCTCACAAGCCGGAACACGACAGCGGCTCGCAGGCCGGAATAATACATCGGCTCGCAGGCCGGAATAACACCTCGGCTCGAAGGCCGGAATAATACATCGGCTCGCAG
>JBBUKS010000078.1:2858564-2882215 GCA_038050645.1 Hedychium gardnerianum | reverse complement strand
TTTTTTTTATAGGTTTGTAACTTAGGTTTAGGTTTATTAACTTAGGTTAATTAAGTTCAACTTTAGGTTGATTAACCCAATAAACTCCCAACTTAAATGAATAATTACTTAAATAAGCCATTAAAATTCGGTTTAAATTCCAAAAAAATCCTAGAAATTTTCAAAAATTTCAATAAGGGTTTTTTATGTAATACCTTTCATTTTAGGTTATTTATCTACCAAATCTAACAGTTATTATTATTATTTTTCTTGTGCTAACTTTATTTTGCAGATAAAATAAAGTTCGGATTTAAGTTAGGTTCGGTTGATCGAATAGGAGGTTCAGTCGACTGATCATACCAGATTAGCACAGGATCGAACAGAGACTATATACATGGAAAGAGTTGAAAACAATTTCCTGCGTGCTTCATTCTGTTTTAGATACTACTACTCGTGCAAGCTACTGCTACTACATCAAGAGGCAATCCGATAACCTACGCCGAAGTTTAATCTTTATTGTCGATATATTAATTTTGTACTTGCATATTACTTGTAATCTACATACTTATACCAGTAGTCTCGACCTAGATACGGTCGCCTGGACCCTCCAACTTCACTTGCTGAGAGTTATCACCAGCCAGTCACCTCGGACTCCCTCTGTTCGCCTAGAACCATTGAACTTTGCTTCCTTGCAATTGTTACACATAATGAGTATGATATGAAAGGTAAAGTTCCCCGCACTTACTTTGGCTAGATGTTCAGCTCCGAACTGACCCAACTAGTGTGAGTTGCCAAACTATAGCTCCCAGATGCTTCCACTTGGACTTTGTTTGCCAAATAATCAACTCCGAGCTGACTCCATTTGAACTTGTCTGCCAAGCCTTCATCTCCCAGCTGACTTCATTTGGACTTGTCTACCATGCCTTCAACTCCCAGCTAACTACACTTGGACTTGTCCACCAAGCCTACAGCTCCCAATTGACTCCACTTGGACTTGATTCACCTAATTCCCAACTAGGATTTTCTTGTTGGTGGTGGGAGCACAACATTTAACCCCAAGTTTTTATGTATGACTAAGGTTAAAGTTAGGTTTGGTGAAATCTAATGAATTGTGTCAAGTGTGTAGGTGCAAGTAACTTGACAAGTGAAAACTCTTAGTGAGTGAATCTAGATAGTTAAAGTCTTGGTTGGGAACCAAGAAGTGAAATTCCTAACTGAGATCTAGATAAAATGTCTTAGTGAGTGAAGCTAGGTAGCTGAAATCTTGGTTGAGAACCAAGAAGTGAAATTTCCTAGCTTGGAGCTAGGTGAATCAAGTCCAAGTAGGTCAGAGGTCTGATAACTTGGTAAGAAAAGTCCAAGTAGGTCAGAGATTTGATAACTTGGCAAGACAAGTCCAAATAGGTCTGAGGTTTGATAACTTGGCAAGATAAAGTCCAGGTAGGTCAGAGGTCTAATAACTTGGCAAAATAAAGTCTAAGTAGGTCAGAGGTCTGATAACTTGACAAGACAAGTCCAAGTAGGACAAAGGCCTAATAACTTGGCAAGACAAATTCAAGTAGGTCAAAGGTCTGATAACTTGGCAAGATAAGTTTAAATGTGTGGAATCAGTTGGGAGCTGATTCCTTAGCAAAGAATTCTATGTGGAATCAACTGGAGTTGATTGCTTGACAACCCAAACTAGATGGGTCAAAATATAGTAAGGTAAAGTGCGAGTAACTTTATAATCTACATCGTACTCATTACATGTAACAACTGCAGGAAAGCAAGTTTGACGGTTTCAGATGATCGGAAGGAGTCTGGGGTGATTGACTAGTGATAACTCTTAATGAGTGAAGTCAAAGGGTCCAGGAGACTATAGCCGAGTTGGGGTGATCGGAGCGTACATGCGACCATAGACGCTTTCAGGCGACCGGGCAGTGGCGTTATCGACAACCCGAGCAAGTCAAGTCAAGATCAGATTTGACCCCTCTACAAGCAATCGGGGAGCCCCCAGTCGATGGGGTAGCGTTGTTACTGTTTTATACCAGATAAAAGTTGTAGCCACGTTAGCACCTATACAAGCGACCGGGAAGGCTCCAGGAGATTGGACGAGTACAATATTTTGAGGTAGAGCTTGAATACATCTAATACACAACTCATTAAGTCTCTTGTGCTCTAGTGCTCTCTCATTTTTTGCGGTGTGACACGCTGCAACCCACGCTTCATTTTCGATCAACAACACCTAGAGTAGCATTTTTATTTTTTTTTGTGTTGCCTTACTTATTGTAATTTGTGCTTAATTTTTTAGATTCTTTTTCTATAAGATTTCTCTACCTATGAGAAATTAGAAATAATAAACACATTTTATAATTGTTGTGCATGTCTATACTTCTGTTTTGTTTGGTCAACTGCTTGCATGCTTAATCTTAGTTGAATTCTTTTGCATGCTTACATTGGTCTAGCTATACTTGATTGAATCAGTTCTTAAGTTATATTTATTTTTGCTATGCTACTTTGATTGATTCAACTGTTTCAGTTATTTTATTTAAATATATGATCGTAAAATTTGTATTGCTATTAACCCCCCTCTAGCGTTGAGTTTGATCCTACATTTTGGTATCCGAGTGGGTTGAGCTAAAAGAAACTAGGAAAGCTTGGTGAAGTGCATGTCTAGGTTGGATTATCCTACCTAGTGCATCTAGTAAAGTGAAACTAGTAGAAGTTATCTCACCTCACTCTAAACTAGTTAGACAAAGGCACTGTATTAAAGTTGGATTAGCTCTAGATTCTTAAGTTAGCTTTGTCTTAGGAAGTGGTTGTTGCTTCGATAATCAAAAATGTCCTTGCCACGCCATTACCTAAGAGCTAATTTAGGAAACTTCTGCTTAATTAACCCAAAGAAAAATATGAATCTAACATAAGACAAACTTTATACTCTGAGTCAGGGACAAACCAACAAATTAATTAATAATCCGATTCTAGCCCGAACCAAAATCCCGCCCTAACTATAACCAAACCAAACCTAAACCAAACTCATATTTTATCCTAGACCTTAATATAACTTGAACAAAATATCTATTTCAGAAATGTCTTTGCAAGAAGGTTTTAGCACAACCCACCCATTGCTTTTCAATGACAACAATTTTGTTTATTGAAAAAACAAGATGGAATAATACATCATGAATGATATAGAAAACTATTTAATAGTGAAGGAAGAATTTGAACTACCAATAAATGATAATAACCAGCTAGTTCCCTACTGCAATTGGACAAGTGAAAATAAAAGGAAGACTCAAGCCAATGCTAGAGCCACAACTATATTGTAGTGCGAGCTAACACAGGAACAACTAACCAAAGTCGGTCCTTTCAATAGCGCTAAGCAACTATGGAAAAAATTAATTGAACTACATGAAAGATCATTTGACTCATGAACTACTAAAAAGGACTTACTATTAAGTCAGTTCCAAAATATCTAAATGAAATAAAGAGAAATGGTAAGTCAGCTCCACAACCTTCTGTCGCTTTTCAATGACAATAATTTTGTTTATTGGAAAAACAAGATGGAATACTACCTCATGAATGAGATATAAAACTATTGAATAGTGAAGGAAGGCTTTGAACTACCGACAAATGATAATGACCATCCAGTCCCCTATTGCAATTGGACAAGTGAAAATAAAAGGAAGGCTTAAGCCAATGCTAGAGCCACAACTACATTATAGTGCAAGCTAACATAGGAATAGCTGACCAAAGTCAACCCTTTCAGCAACGCTAAGCAACTATGGAAAAAATTAATTGAACTACAACATGGGCTAGGTGAATCCTTTGGCCAAAGACTTATGAATAATAATCCTGACAAGAGGTCATAGGATATACATTTTCTTATAAAAGGAGTGGTGAATCCTTTGTGAGCTATTCAAACACCTTCGGGCATATTGACTTAAACTCAATCATCCCATAACCACACTTGCTAGGAGATGTATAGCTAAGATGTCAAAGTATAAGCCTCCATGACCAAGGTGACTTGAGTACCTCAAGTCTAAGGAAATTTACACTCGAGCTGCAATGAGATTTTCATTGACATGTAAAGAACCACATGAAGTCTCATAGCAGGTCACATCCAATGAACTAGTTACCCTAAACTAGCATTCACATCTTAACTCTCAACATCCCTATGTTTTCAGCCAACAAGAATTGACTGTTTGGATAAACCAAGGAGTGTAACATGTACTAGTCTCATAGAATTAATAATGTATGTTGTGTCAATCCGCAAGTTCATAGAATGTCATCAAGTAATAAAAAGATATAGATCCCATGAGGACTGTGAATCAATTACTAGTTAGAATTGCAAAGTAGGGTTATCTAGAAAGTCATAGATTGGTTGACTTCACGAACGAGAGAGAGAGAGTTAAGAACAATTGAGAGAGAGAGAGAGCTAAGCACTAGAGAGAGAGTTGATAAGGGGTTGAGAGAGTTGTGAATAAGGGAAATCTGAGTTGGGGGAAGGATCCTAGGATTTCGATTTCGCTACAATGGTTGTTGACACACTACGTATAGTTAATCTCCCTGCCTCTACGATTACTCACATTTAGAAAACTCTATCAAAGGTTTCTGGTAGAAATCAAGGATGATCCTTCCAGTGTGCTTACCCATACTTGTCGCGTCTTAGCAAGGCGATAACGCTAGAAAGTCCGTTAAAAGGGTTACTCCTGTCATAAGGGCCCCATGGTCATATGATCTAGTTCATCTCCTATATATAATGACAACAAGTTGGGCTAAACATATTAAGATCCGGGATAGTATCTCTCTTATGGTGGATTGACCTCTATTCAAGGTGATAACGCTAGATTGTCCGCTTAAAGGATTATCCCTATCACAATGGCTCCATGGTCATACGAATCTAGGTCATCACCCCTACAAGGAGATCAATCCTCCACATCCCAAGCATTCAATCAAATACCTCAAAACACAATAAACACCACATAATTAGAACATGAAGTAAACATATCATACATTGGAGAAAATTAGCAAATGTGTAGTTTATGCATCAACAATTACATTGTAACTACTTCCTACTTATGAGATCTAGAGAACTACTCCATAGCAGGGGAAATACAAACCAAAGATAATGAAAGAAGCATTCTTACAATCTAAAATAGAGAATAGAGAGGAAAAAATGCTTAGCAAGATGCAGGAAATATCTTCGAAAAGAATCCTTGTTTTGGAGATAGACGGATCGTTGCAGCAGCTCTTGGATGGTGGCTCTAGGGTTTCCCCCAAGGAAGGGGGAGGATCCTCGGGTCTCGGATACCCCAAATAATGAGCCCATAGTTTCTTTTATAGTATCTCAAGTTGGTTCAATCTGTTGGAGTTTCGGGGCACGACCCTGGCAGGCACTGCAGAACCCTTTTTCACTCCTTTTCGCATCTTGTTTCGTCCGAGGGAACACGCCCATATTATGGGACACAGCCAAAGCGCTTCTTGCTCCAACTTCACATTGCAAGGGTTTTATGCTCCAATTTCATTCCATTTTCTCATCCCATTAATCAAAAGCACAAGGAGCAGTTCTCCGAACTAAAAGTAGAAAAACCAATAAAGAGAAGTATATGTATGCAAAATATGCTCGTGCAATGATACAAAACATATGCAAAATAGTCTAAAAAGCATGCATAAATAATACTCAACATTAGCTAATGCATCCACTCTCGAAATTACTTTGCATCAACATTATTTCTTTATCCATCATTGGACGAAACCCCCTTTCTATGTAGACTAGATAAGGTCATTTCACCTAGGGGAGGTGGACAACGATTGCGAACATTCCACGACACCAACACTTCTAGATGAATGGAGAGGTAGTTCTGAAGTTGTCAAATTTGATCTCCTAGATATCCTCCTATTAACACATGACACTAAATAAAGGAGGCAACTAACGACTATTGAATATGGTCTCCTCGTCGGTTCATGCAATGATGATACTACAGTTGATGTGGAGATGCTCTCTTAGTAACTATATAAACATTCACGAAGGTAATGACAAGGGTTCCAGATTCTCTTCAACTCCACCAGGTTCTACCCCTCTTTTCCATTTTCTTCTTTCAGCATACCATCTCAAGTAAACCTTAATTTGAGCGTCAAAATGACCTGTTAAAATTTATTTTTGGTGTCATTCTAACTCTCTCTTTGAATGCATCTCAGGTATCTTCCTCCCATTCATCGACGATCCCCAAGGAGAAACACACGTCAATTCTTTCGTTGATTGATAACTTAACTATTTATGATATTTGATCGGAACAATAACTAATGGCAATAAGAAAATCAACAATTTTGTATTATGGTAGAAGAGCCCTAACATGTGATATTTGAGCTCATTATGGATGACTGTGAAGGGGAAGAAAAAAATAGTTTGACATTAATTAGCCTTTGAATTATTATGCCATTTCTGTGTCCAATTATGTTTGCTTCATCGAGTAATATTTCAACCAGAGTTTTTGAGTTTAAAAAAAAATTAAAGATACTAATTAATTAATTTAATTGAAGAGGATGATATAAATATATTAATTGCATAAATTACTAAACAGGATTAATGTCACTTTATCACTCACTTAATAGTAATTTAATTGAAACTAAATGGCATAATAAATCTAATTTCACTTTAAAATAATTATAACAAGTTTATTAATTTTTGAGATTTCCAATAAATTTATTAAAATAGATCAAATGTATAATAACCGAGTGCTACGGAAAATCTTCCTTATCCATTTGGCTGTCAGCCATGTTCTAATGAAGTATTTATGAATGTCTAATTATTAATTAATGAATGATAAATTTATTATAATAAAATAAAAATTAATTTTTATGAATATATATATTTAAGGAAAAAAATTATTTTACTTTTTAATTATTTAATAATTAATTATAAATTTATTTTATAATTTATTTTATATATATATATAATTTATAATACGAATAAATTACGAGGACACCCACACCCAGGACATCAGATGAATATAATCATTTTTTAACTAAGTGTTCTCAATAATGGAATAAGAGCCGTCTCAATCTAATTTAGATTCTGACCAAATCTATTAAAGATTTCAACATCTATAATTGGTTAAAAGCCCATCATTTATCCTTTTCATGTACATGAACTTTTAGATATTCATTGAACATTGAATCGTGCTCCGTATGACACTGACACTGTACAGTAATGCTTCAGATGTATGATGTTTGAATACGTAGCTTTTATGGATTGCACGTAGGCTCTCTTAGTTATTTCTATCGATTATAAATTAATTTTATAATTTATTTTTCTACATATACATTTAAAATAAATATAATTATCTTCTATTACAATGCTACAAATAAATAAGCTCTCTATTTAAATGTCTCACACCCAATGCCTTCTTTGGGGTAAAGTAATTTTGTATTACATTCTGATGGTAATTTTTCAAACTGTGCATCTAAAGTTTCGAATGTCTAAACGACCTTTTATTTTTCCTAAAAGTACACTTCATTCTCATTTTTTCCAAAAGCTAATACTTTTGGTGCCGATCAAAATAAAATAAAATAAAAAATTAATTATATTATCAATGACATGACTCAAATTATTTTTTTAAAAAAAATTAATTATTAAACTTAGGACAATCCTTTAAATTTATCTATTTTTATTTTTATTTTTATTTTTATTTTTATTTTTATTTTTATTTTAAAATTTTAATAAAAAAATAAAAAAATAAAAAAAATTAAAGAAGGTTAATAAAAAGTATTTTTTAATATCTAATTACAAAAGAATTAAAATAATAAATTAAATAAATTAAAATAAAATAAAAATAAAAATTTATTTGTCAAAATTAGCACCACTTTAGGGTGTTGATTCAAAAATTAATACCATTTTATGATTTTTGAAAATCAATATCGTTGTATTTTATTTTTCTCACATAGGCTGATGTTAATTTTCGAAGATCAACACGAATATGATACTATTCTTAAAAATCAACATCACAATAGTGTTGATCTTTTGAAACCAGTACCAAAGTATTTGTCAATCAACATGCAACCATAATTTCGTTTATTAGACTCAAGATGAGGCTTGCACACCATATATACCTTCTCCACACTAAGCTCTTCTATTACATGTCAATTTGTTAAAAATTTAAATCCTCTAGGTCTATCAACGGATTTTGGTCAAAACTCATTAATCGACCTAGAAAGCTCTAATAAAACTTATTCTAAGTGTTATAAGTTTCTAAAGTGCCTCGAAGTCTATATGTGCTAAGATCTATCAGCTTAAAGTCTTTAACCGATCAAAAATTTTACAAGTTTCATACTTCAAGGCAATTGAAACATACACATGATTTATCGTAGGAATATCAAAACGAGGCATGGACACCATAAATACCTTCAATGCACTCAGCTCTTCCATTATATGTCATTTTTTCCCCAGAAATTCAAATCTCCTAGGTCCATCAATGAGTTTCGATCAGAACTCATTGATGAACCTGGAGAGCTCTGATCAGACTCATTTCAAGTGTTGTATTCCGGAGTTTATATGTGCCATGAGCTATCATATTAAAGTCATTACACAACAGTGATTAAAAGATTTTCAAAGTTTTAGACTTTAAGGCAATTGACATATATACATAACTTATCGTAGGGATATTAGAATCAGACATGAACACTATAAATACCTTCAATGCACTATCATCTTCCATTACATGTTAATTTTTCAGAAATCCATTCATTGATGGACTTAGAAAACTTTGAATGAATCCATTGTAATTCTTATAGGTTTCTGAAGTGTCCCGAAGTCTATATGTGCCCAGAGCTAGCAGATCGAAGTCATTAATATGATCAGAATGTTTTCAAAGTTTTAACTTTAAGGCAATTGACACATAACTTATCGTATAAATATCAAAACCAAATATGAACACCATAAATACTTTCAATGTACTATCCTCTTACATTACGTGTCAATTTTTCAGAAATCTAAATCCTTGAGTTTTAGTCAAAATTTATTGATGAACCTAAAAAGCTCTAATCAGATTCATTCCAAGTGCTACAAATTTGTGAAGTTCCCCGAAGTTTATATGCGTCCAGATTTATAGCTCGAAGTCATTAACAGCAGTGATCAGAAGGTCTTCAAAGTTTCAGACTTTAAAATAATTGACACATATATATAACTTATCGTAGAGATATCAGAATCATGCAGGAACATCATAAATATCTTTAATGCACTATCCTTTTTCCATTACATGTCAACTTTTCATAAATCTAAATATCTTAGGTCCATCAATGAGTTTTGGTCAACTCATTAATAAATTTAGAGAGTTTTGATTGGATTTATTTTCACTCTTGTGGATTTCTAAAGTGTCCCAGAATTTATATATGCCCTCCTTTATTGTTTGAAAGTCTTCCCAGCCATGCTCAAAAGATTTTAAACTTTCACAACTCTATGGTCATGTTCTTCTAAGAGCAACACTATATTAGTGTTATCTTCGGAAATCAACACCGCCCTTTGTAAGAAAAAAAAAGAATATTGTAGTGTTGATTTTTAAAAATAACAATTGAGTGGTGCTAATTTTTTCAAATAAATTTTTATTTTAATTAATTTTTTTTGTAATTAAATATTAAAAATAGAAAAAAATATTTTTATTATTTTATTTTTATTAACTTTTTTTAAAAAATATATTAAAATTTTAAAATTAAAAATAAAAGTGGATAAATTTAGAGGATTATAATCTAATGATTGAATTTTTTTAAAAAATAATTTAAATCATCAATATCTTTTATGCCGAAAGTCATTATAATATAATTAAATTTTTGATAAGAGGAGTAAAATGAAAATGAAATGTATTTTTTGAAAAAGATGAAATTTAGGTGTGTCTTTTGGACATTTAGAAACTTTAGATATTCACTTTGATAAATCATCGTAATAGTTTTGCAAGTTACGATAAGTACAATATGACTTAATGCCTAGTTCTTGGGGGCAATGAGAGTACTTTTTCAATTTTTTAAATATCTAAAAATCAAGTGTTATTTTTAATAAATTAATGAATGAATTTTTTAATGAATAATTATTTTCAGAATGTTGGTTAATGAGCACTCGTTGTAAAGATTTTTTAATTTATTTGGATGATTTATAAAAAAAAAATTATGAAATCAAATAAATTATTTTAAAATTAATCGATAAATAGGATACTGCAGCCAAATAAAAAACAATATGACTTAATCTCCTGTGCATGTGCAGTGGTTGATGGTCACGGAGGACCTGATGCTGCTGTTGCTGCCTTCATTAAGAAACATTATTCGAAGTTGCTCAACTTCCCCCCTGTAGGTGTCAGGATTAAATTTTTAATAATAAATTAAATATTTAAAATTTAATTATAATACATTATAAGTTTTTTTAATGGATAATGAATTCAAGAATATTAATTATCAAAATGAATTTATATATATATATTTTTAATTTATTTTAATAATTAATAAAAAAAATTATGAGATTAAATTAATTATTTTAGAATTACTCGAGTCAAATATTTAGATATCTGATGAAATGAAGATGCTAAACTTTCCTCGGGCATCGGAGGATCTTAACGATAATTAATATATAAAAAGAATAAAAATTTAATTATTAATTAAAATTTGACTTTAAATTTCATCATGATAATCTTATGAATTAATCAATACAATTTTGTAGTTATTCATGTTTCATTTAATGGCGGGAGATGGAGGTTGGTGTAAATATTATTGCGTTGAGAGAGAGAAAGTGTACGATAGAATTGAGTTGGATATTATATTTAAAATTTATAAAATAAAATTGTAAATTATATTAGATATGGAGATAATAAAAAATAAAAATCGGACCACTGAAGAAAACTAGTGAATATAAATTCGACATAAATATGAGTTGAAGTAGAAATCTGTTAATGTGCCTTTTTTTCCCTTTTATTTTTTCATCTCACTGGATTCATTTTTTGTGTCCTCTTCAAATTAGTAATCAGAAATTCAAAATATTTAATAAAAATAAATGATTTTAAATCTTAAGATGAGATGAATTTTCTTTCATTAGAACTACTTAGAACTAAAAATTGAGATTTTATTTAGAGTTAAAGAATAAAGAAATTAATAGAAAATAATGAAATGAATAATTTATTTATAGAATTTAAAAAATAATGATGAATTAATTATAGTTATTAATTAAAAATATAATTAAATAATTTTAATCATTAAAAATAATCAAAAAGTTATTTTAAACTAATTTAACGGTCGGTAATAATAATAATAAAAATTATTATTATTATTTTACTCGAGGATTTAAGCTACTTGACTGTTGAAATTATAAATTCGAGCTAGAATCATAATCTATCTATCTAGTTGGGTCAATAGGTAACCAACTTCTTGACCCGATTATAGGTCGGTATATCTATTAATTTATTTTATATAAATTCATTATATCAGTCGGTTAGTTCCATAATTATTTATTCATCAACAATATATTTAAAAAATAAATAAAAAAAAAGTAATTTAAACATGTCCCGACATACAATACGATGATAAAAAAATAAAATATACTTTCATTTAGAACATTCACATCAAATATTCTAAATAAAATTTTTATTTTAAATTTTACTTAAAAAAAAATCTTTACATCAATTATTCTATCTATTTTCTAAATTTAGATTTACCGAATAATAATTTTTTATATTTAAGAAATGAATCTCATATCTAAATATTAAATATTATTCTCACCAACATTTGTATTAAATATTATTTCTATCATTAACATAGATAATATTAAAAAATTATAAAGGAGAGAGAAATAATAATAAATAAATAAATATATGATAAATTATAGGAAAACTGATGTATTATACAGTAAAAACATAAATTCAAATTTAAATAAAGTATTTTTTTTATTCTAAATTTTAAATTTTATTTAGGGAATCTGATGTGAACGCTCTAAGGGTTCAAAACTCACACAGGATATATCGACGGTGTTCGAATCATTTACGATATTGGGTTATCCGTCAGAATTTATCTATACTTTTGTATTTATCTTTATAGTTAATAATAAATTTTTGTTCTGTATGATTAAATCGATTATTTATAAAATTAATCAATTTGAATAATTAGATATTTGAATTGAAAAAAAAAATACAAAACTCAATTAATCATATTTTACACTTTCTTAGTGTACTAATAATAATTTTAAAATTAATTTTAAATAAAAAAAAATACTAATTTTTTAATAGCACAATGTTTTTTGTATTTAAACAAAGCTTCCGATGCAAGGAGGGAATCGAATGGTTCTGGAAGTGAGTTATGTCGTGGCTTAATCGATGACCTCCAGATCTAATCGCTTTCAAACGCTCGATTCTGTCAACTTGGCAATCGTGCGGTGGATATCGACGATTCGCCGGTGATCCACTAAATCTGGCATCGACGAAGCTTGAGACGCCGAATCTCTCTATCTGCTCCAAGCCGATCCGTCTCTTCCACCACCGAACCCTCGTCCCCGATCGTTCCCTTTCCAGGGGAAGTAGAAGAGGGAAGAGGAGGAGGAGGACTCCCATGCCGGCCGCCGAGGAAGCCGAGCAGGAGCGCGCCGTCTTCGAGGACGATGACGACGAGGATGACTCCGACATGAGTGACGACAGCGAAGACGACGACGTCGGCGGCCAGATGGCGCAGCCTCCTCCTCAGCCACAACCGGACTCGGCGATATCTTCTGCCCTATCCGGTGATCTTAGCGCCAACACTCCCTCCCGTGATGCCGCAGTCCCAATCCCTAATTCCGCCCTCGAACTCAATCCTCTCCTCTCCGCTCCCGCCGCCGCTCATCCCCAAAACGGTGCGATCCCTGTCCAGGTCCTGCCCGCTGCTGTCCCTTCTACCGCCTCCTTCTTCGCCCCCGTCGTTTTACCCGTCGCCACCGCCTCGGATTCTGGAGAACGGACCTCTTTCGCCTTTGATGATTCTCGCCGGCTCTTCCAGAGGCTTTGGACGGACGAGGAGGAAATTAAAATCCTGCAAGGGTTCTATGAGTTCACATCGAGGAGGGGCACCACTTTTGCCTCTCACCAGTACGACACCGGTCCGTTCTACGAGGAAATTAAGAAGCAGCTCCAGTTCGAGTTTACCAAGAATCAGCTGATTGAGAAGCTTCGGCGCCTGAAGAAGAAGTATCGGAACTGCGTCAACCGGATGCAATCCGCGGGAAAAGATTTTGCTTTCAAGAGCGCACATGAGCGGACCATATATGATATCGCTCGCAAGATCTGGAGCGCAAGCAACAAGAGGGCTCATGAGAGCGACGAGGAGGATCTTAACGCCCCAAACTCCAATGCAATGATTACAGTTCCAATCAATGATGGGTCTATGAGTTCTGAGAGAAGGAATTCTAGATCAAGACGGCGCATGAGAAGAAGAATGATGGAAGAGGCTGCTGCAGGTATACCTGATCCTATGCCAGCAGTTGGGGGAGTTGATGTAGATAATTCCATCCCACAGATGCAGACACCTTTAGCTCCTGTAGCTGATATACCAAACATCATAGAAGAGACAGTGAAGAGCTGCCTATCACCTCTGTTTAAGGAACTTATTAGTTCTTTTATTGGGAGGTCACTTGGTTCAGGACTCAATAACGGCGCATCACCATTGAACTTACTGCCCCTGAGCCTTGGGGGTGGTTCTTTTACCGACCCAGGGCTGCCTGTTGATCAAAAGTGGAAAAAACAGCAGATTTTGGAATTGGAGGTTTACTTGAAGCGGTTAGAACTTGTGAGGGACCACCTAAAATTGAAATTGGAGGAGCTCAAGTCTGCAGGAAGCTGATCTGAGGTTTTGCTAGAATGCTTGGAACTCTTAGCTATGGAATTTGTGCTTTAACTTGTGATTCATGTTTGTCTTGATAGTACTAGATACATAGGACATTTTTAACTAATTCTATCTCCCCCCTGATACTTTGTCTATTTAGCCTAGTTCTTTTTTATCTTTTCACCTCCTGCCTTGGAAGGAAGAATAGGTGGAAATGGAATTTGGTAGCAATAGTTGTATGTGTTGCCCTTCTGTTTATGCTTTCAGAATACATGGTTTTAGAAGAATGTTTGCATGTTATATCTATATGCTGTTATCCTACATCTTGATTCTGCATCATCTTATTTGTTTGGTAAAACCTTTTTCTAGGATGTTATCCTAATATCATATATGCATTGATAACCAGGAATAAGGGGTATGGTCAATCTACTTTGCAATATTTTTTATACTTCTAGTGTCATTATGCATGCGCTTCATTGTCCATACAAGCGTAGGCTTCTTTTTTTCAATTATGATTTATGAACATGCTGACGTTTTGCATTCTCACACCAAAATAAAGTTCATTGAGATACTGTTGGCATTTGAGTTTTTGAGGTATAAATATGTTTTCCATGTTGTTTGACAATGGAAAAGAACCTCTGTTTATTACAATGGTGCTTTGTACAATATTATCTTAAAATTGATGAAAAATTGTAGCACAATCAGTACTGCAATTAGTATGTGTTGTGAGAAAATAGGATGGTAGATGCAATTAGTATAAGCGATTGTTTCCATTTTATGGATCTCCAATTTCTGAAGAAACTTGTTCAAGCATAGTGTATATTGGTATGGGTTACATTAGTTTTTACCAAAAGTAGGTGAAACTAGAAGTGTAAACTTTGATTTATGTTGTATTATATATGCTGAAGTTGATATAAAATAAATAGCGTTGATAACATTAACCTTTTTTAATTGCACAGTTCAGTAGATAGATTTGACAACAAATTAAACTTAGAATAGCAGTTGAGACTTGAAAACACTCCAAATCTTGTAGAAGAAGGAATAGTCGAAGTTAAAGAATGTTGACGTGGTAATTTTAATAACCTTTTTAAGTGTCTGTTTAGTGTTTACATTGCTAACTTATTGAAGAGTAAAAACAACAATTGGGAACAATTGAAGTTGTGAAAGGTGAATGCTAGTAGTATGCAAGTAAGGTGAATGGCATAGTGCTCATGTGCCTGCATATATGTACCAAACATTGCTCCACATTAAAGATCAATATAACCATGCACCATAAAACACAATGTAAAATCCATATTAATCAACTGTCTAGGACATATCATGTCATTAACATGCATATAATTGCACACAAAAATAAATGTTTAAATTAAATTAATCCTTTGAGAATAAAAACATCATAAGATCCCTTATTATTTGAGAAGAGAGACAACAACCAAGCCTTATCCCACCACGTGGGGTCGGCTATTTGAGAAGAGAGACTAGGACAAATAATTTTTCGGATTTTTATACGATTTGTTTCAACTTAGTTAAGATTGCAATGCAACTCCTTTATTGATATCCACATATACAACTACATATATGACTGCGTAGATTGCCTATGCTGCCACATTGGTTGCATGGTCTCACTCGTTGAAACCAATCAAATATAGGGGATTACATATTCTATAGGTGATGTGGTGCCACTTGGCGAACGCCACTTCACATCTAATAGAAGATGAGAGGGAGCATCAAATTGTCTTCAAGCTATGGTTGTCTCAACTAACACTAGTAATATTTAAACTAATCGAATCATTTGTGTTGATATTAACTAATATTTTCTTTAGTCTTTGTTTTCCTGTTGCACCTTATAGTTTAATAGATTCAACTTTTTTAACCATAATTTAATAGCCTCTTAACTATAGAGTGAACACTAAATTAAAAAGTAGTGAAGTGTTTTTCTGATGATGATAATTTGTTTAGTTGAAACTATTAGTTAATGAATGGAAAAAAATGAATCATATTACTTTAGGTGTCTTTCATTCCTTTATGTTCAATTGCTAGAGAATATGCCAAATGAAGAATACTTTAACGAGCAGTATTTCTACTGAAATTTCAAAAGCCTGATTGGATAAGTAGCACTTAAGTAGGCATAGTTTGGTAACCAGTTTAGCCAAAGGAATTATTCTCTTTGGTACTAGAGATTTGTATGTGTGACTATTATGATTTTGCTAATAATTAGATATTGTCATCATTAAGCTATGCCAAGTCTCAGCTATTTAAGGTCAGCTACATTGGTCTTATCTTACTATTGAACTTTATGCAAGGTTGTACAACTAGTAACATTCAAATACATACGGAATGATTTATTTTTTCCCAATAGCTAGAGTTTTTAATAATCTCCCCCACCTGTTATACATTCAACGCCTATTTTTTCAACTTGCTTAATTCAGTTGTTCCCCAATGGTGGTAATTTTTTAATTTTATGTTTCCTTGTAACCCTAGCACACATATCTAACTTAGCATTTTTTATATTTGTTATGTTACTTCTTTTTTATGTTTTTACATGTTACCTGGTCGCTAGACCATGGTGAGCCTGAACACACCTTATAAAAAAACTCATTTAACCTAAGAAGCACATGACGATTACCAAGACTTCAGAAGCTCTTCTCCATTCCATCTGCCAGTATTTATGTAAATAAGGCTATCTAGATCACTATCTTCTTATTCAACAATAAGTTAAAGATGCCCCCACGGGCGTAGCCGAGTTGGTACTCGGGTGGTAGAATTGCCACATAGGAGCAAAGTTCGAATCCCCTAGGGTTCATTCTCTTAGAGACTAAGTTCCTCCCACCTAGGAGGCTGCTCGGTATTGTAATTTAACACCCTTCCATAGGCCTTGGGGCGGCTCATGGAGGGGCGTTTGGGATGAGCATTATCACTTTTTGCCACACAACAATAAGTCAAAGATATCCAAAGCTTGTTACTCAAATTCTGGTATGATACCAAACATTTGGTTAGCAATAATAAAATAAGATAAAATTTATTTAAATATAAATAATGATATAATAGGGGATAGAGCCTAATAGCATAGAATGATCTATATAGTTGACTCCATCTAGTAGGATAAGACTTGGTGGTGGTTGTTGTTGATGTATGAAAATATCAAGTGTTCACTAAGATAGTCCATATCTTATCTTCACCTTCAATATCATTAACTTGAATGACTTCTTTATGGTTTTGTTTCTTCCAGTAATCTAACTTTCATTTCAGCATTCTTGCCTCAATTACACTAACTATGCAATCTCTTTGTGAAACATGATCGACTTCAGGACTAGAATAATAATTTTCCTTTTACAGCGGCACACAAAGAGTATCATGCTGAATTTTGTTATTTCTATTTGTTTCAATCACCTTGTTTTAACTCTTGACATTGTTAAATGTTAATAATCAGATGCACTTCTTGATGTAGGGTTGACTCAGATCTAGAGCATTATAAAAACCACAGTTATGTTATCCTATATATTCGATGTTTTGTTGTCGTTGCAACATGATTCATAATTGTTAGATATTTGGTCATTACGACTTAATACCCAACTAATTTCCTTATCGGTGTAGTTTTTGTGCCAGTATACCCTGTTATTCATCTGATTATTATTATTGTCAAATCGGAAAGGATACTCAAGTTTGTAGATTGTTGTGGTAGTTTGTGGTATTATTAATGGATCTTAATGTTAGATTATTACCTGAAGATTTACAACTTTTAGTAAGATTTTGGCCCTTGTGCATTTTAATAGCATATATACACATTAGAACTGTACTGTGATCATTGGTGAGACTGATGAGGTGTTTCGTTCTTGCAAAGTTGAACATGCAACTTCAGGTGGTGGATGACAGACACAGGAGATATAGCAAGTGAGTTTTGTTTGTAGTTGTGTTTCTCATTTCCAAGAGATGCTGCGTGGTAAAACTTCCCAATATTTGCGCATGAATGACCTGTTTCTCATCCTTTTTCTTGTCGACTAATGATGCTTGATTTTAAGAATTATAAACTGTTTCTCATCCTAGAGTCTTTATATGCAAATTTCAGTACACAATAAGTGTTTTTTCCTTAAAAAAGCTCTTTGATAGTCATTAAGGAGCACGTAAGGCATCACAAGAGGAACACACTAAAATGTTTAGAAGACGTTCAAAATGAGTTATGTTAACAGTAGTATACCTCTAGGGGCCTTATATAGGAATTTCTGACGGATAGAACTCTCATATAGATCTTAGCTACCAGGCATAGGTCAACCAAAAACTTTTGATAGGCCACGAAACTGTAATAACTAATGAATCATAGTTGACCATCCATCAACTTGCGATTAAAAAAATGATCAAATCTAAACTTCAATTTGTTTGGTTGACTCAGTTAGGTCGACCAAAACATACTCTTTAGTCGGCCAAAGCACCCATCCATTAGGAACTAAATAAAGTCACTTCCAAACTCATCTTTGACTCTAGTCAAGCCTAAAACTTAACGATCCAAGATTTCCTTACTCGACATAGGAAAAGTCCTAAATACTATTAAGGAAACAATTCTTACCATTTTTAGAAAAGGGCTTAACCTAGGCGTGACTTGTGTTTTTAATGTGTTAATCAAGTGTGAAGGGATTAACATAGTGAACATGAATCTCGTGGAGAATGTTGGCTCGATAGTCAAGTTGATTGATTGTAGATGTGATTGTGAGGTTTTGTATATGATATCTTAGATATCTAGTACTATGCGAACTTAGAGGTGAGGAGAAGGATGACATGGAGTAAGCCCTTGATGTAGTTCATCAAAGCATATGTAGGCGTTCCATCAACTACATATTTCTATTTTTGCTTCCTCTTCCATTTTTCCATTTCAATGAGATCTCTATCCTTATCCTTTAGTGATCCATACTCCATTTCAATACATCTCCACTTATGCCTTCAAATGAGTAAAATTTCCATTGATTGTAGGCGAATGCAAGTGGATTCCTTGAAAGGCAATCTTTGCTCTTTGAATGTGAGTTCAAGTTCTTGAGCACTTGCTTTGATACCAAAACTTGACAAATTGTAGGTGAAGAAATTACTCGATATGGGTTGATATTAAAAAAAATTAAAGTAAGTCAAAATTGATTAAATACTTAATAGATGGAAAAGTCTTAAGAAATCTTGGTGGATAGAGAAGCTCAATAGGTATTGGTAGAAATCCAAGAGGTCTTTGGCTAATGGAGAAGATCAACAGTTGTTGGCAAGATAATTTAAAGGTCACGGTTGATCAGGGACGCGACAAGTGTTGTTGAGAGAGTTTCAAAGGTGAGGTTTCTTGACAAATGAGAAAGATATGGGTGGCAAGCCTTATATGAAGATTAGTGAGCCATGAGAGATTACAAGTGATTGCAATCTTGATTTTTTTGGGGTAGATATTTACTTAGGCGTGCACTTGACTAAAGAACATGTGTTCTAGGTAAAAGTAGATGAGTGAGGTTCATCTCAAGTTAAGTTAAGATCTCTTTCAGTTGACTAAAGGTTTATTTTAGTCGACTAAATAGTCAAGTTAACTCAATAATCAATTATAGAAATTATTATCGAGAATAGAAGGATTATATTTTAGCTTTAGTTGACTTAGCATGATTTTAGTCGATTGAAGTGGTTCGAGTTGACAGAAAAGTTGACTACTAGGAACATATTACTCTCTAGGAACATATTACTCTATTTTAATTGAGTCAATTCGGAAAATAGTTCATTGAGGGATAAGATTCATAGCAACAACTAACTGAGTTGACTAGAAGTGATTGAGTACATTGACTTAGATTTAAGTTGTCTAAACCTAGTTTGAGACTATTACAAATGTTATCTTCCTCTAGATAAACATGTGATCTTATCTAGTTAAGTCAACTGATAAGATTTGACTCAACTAACAATTCATTGGCAGATAAAACTACTTCTATTAATGTTTCAATCTACTAGAGGAGATTATAGTCGATTGAATTTAAACTGAATAATTGTCTGAACCTTATCCCATTTTGGATTTCACTACAAATAGAGGAGCTATTAGAGCTCGACAATAACAATTCTACTATTTAGTATCCATACTCTTGATTATTTTTATATTCTTTAATACACTTGTTAAAAGCACAAGAGCTAAAGTTTTCTATTTTCAAACTCTTGCAATGTTTTAATTTTCTCACAAGTTTCTCTTCTTTTTTTTAAACTTATTTTATGTCCTGTAAAAAAAAAAAGCGCTTTCTATACGAGTTTCATCCGGCTCTTGAAGGAGATTGAATTTAGTGGATTTTTTTTTGAAAAGTTATTCATCAAAATAGTTAATAGGTCGTGAAATAGGGTCGTGTAATTTGTAGAGGATTAGTCTAATGTGTTTTTATTTTCAACTTTTCAATTATTCAACCCCCTTTCTAGCCATGCTATCGATTCTACATTTGATCTCTCACACTTGAATACTACCACTTCACAAAAGGTAACGAAGTAAACCTCTAGAATTTGACGATGAAACCTTATCCCCACTATTGGTATTTCACAAGCTTAACTAGTCTAGTCATACTAAGGGATTTCATTCACAAATAAACCTCACCTATCCTTAATAATGGAAAAGAAAGCTTAAGGCTCCTCGGGCATGGTGTAGCGACAAAGCATTACTCCCAAATATTCATAGTTCAAATTCTAACTGTGATGCACTATAGATATTTTCTTCCAATTGAATGAAAAATTTGATATGTTGATTGCTCAGCATGAACTCATTTATAATTCCGGATTTATTCGATGGGCAAACAAAGAGAGAAGACCGTCCACCTCCGAAATTAGTTGGGTCCAATGCTTAGATACCTAGATAAAAAAAAAGGTTAAGAAAGCTTAAGGAAGAGTAAATTACCAAGAACTATGTCAAAGCCTTTAGCCATTGTTGAAACTCTTGGATACTTTTGGATATTTAATCTTGATACATGATTAAGATATGTTTATATGTATGCTTTATGTCTAAAAGCTCTTCAAAAATTTATACAAAACCTAAACAATAGTTTGTAGGATGACAATGGCTATGAGTCCAACCAACTAGAAAATTTATCCCGATAACTACCCGAATTTCTAATCAATTTGAATATATTTAGTCAACTATTTCTCAAATAGAAATAGTTTATTTTTCAAAACCTTTAATTTAGTGGATTGCCGACTCTATGAGCTCCATGTTAGCCACTTGATTCATGCCTCCATCTCGCCGGTCCACCAAGTTCCTCCCGAGTTCTAATCAGTCTCCAATTCTTAAGTTCACTAAGCTCCTCTTGAGCTCCATCTCCATAACTTGATCTCATTGAGTTCACGGACTCCAAGTGCACTGAGTCTAATTGGCATGACTAACCTGTACGATCGAATTCAAAATACCTAACTTAAGCTTTATTGTTGAAACGTCAAAATTACAAGGTCAAGTCCAACCACATGGTCAAACCATATGACTATATGAGAAGCAAAATAAGTAAAAAAAAAAAAAACAGAAGCAAGGACCGACCTGAATTGGAGGTTTTTATCACACGATTTATGCGAGGAAAACATTGAATTAAAGAAAAAGAAAGCTGCACCTTTTAATTGTCATAAATACAATCATAGGATGGCAACAGTTATATGAGTGGCTAGATTAAATCATCAAAACTAATCTTTTTTTTTAAAAAAAAATCATGGCTAATAAACCATAATTTATGATATATAGGTTTTGTTGTAGCATAGAAATAACGAACATCAATTTAAATATATTATGAGATCAAGTTTAATTTGCACCACATGATCCTTAAGAACTTTTGGATGCATCCTTTAGTTAATAGATAGTTATCATCAATTTAGTATTAATATGCTCAATGGTCATTTTCTTTTTTTAACCCGTTCTCTTATGATTAAATATTTAATGTTGATATGTTTATTTAAACTATCACTTTTATTATTTTTAGTCATAAATATAAAAGTCGAATTGTCATATATAATACATTTTCAATAGCCTAAATATAAAATCCTTGATTCTAAGTCTAAACATGAAACTCTTCAACAACACACCATGCAATACCAAGTAGCCTTAAAATAAAAAATTATTAGTGTAATCAACTCTTGATCAATATTTGACCAAATTAATTAAGCTCGAGTTGATTCGAATTGAGATTTTGATATTTGATCAATATATTATTTGGTCGAGTGAGACGTCAACTAGGTCAAAGTTGATCAGATATTTGACAGTCAATCAATATGTTAAGTTGATTTAGCAAAAAGTCAAGTAAGTCAAAGTTAACCGGATACTTGACAAGATATGAAAAGTCCAAGTGGGTTACGGTTGACCAGACACTTGATGATCGAAAGTCCAATGAAAAGTTGACAAGAGAAAATTTCAAGTGGGTCGAGATTGACCGGACACTTGGTGATCAGAAGTCCAAGTGGATCATGGAGAACGAAACACTTGGCATGAGTAAGGAAGTCCTGATAGGTTAAGGTTGACCAGATGCTAGATAATAGTAAAGTCCTGGTAGGTTAAGTTTAACCGGATACTAAGCAATGGAAGTCATAGCTGGACTAGGCTATAGAAGATCTAGTTGGGAGCTAGGCAAACCTGTTGAGAACTAGGTTGAGTCCAATAGGTCAAGGTTAATCGGATGCTAGGTAATGAGGATGTCCTGACAGGGTAAACTTTCGAATGTCATAAATTTTGACTTAGATATCAAAACGAGACGATTTTCATTGCGAAACGGAGCTCGTTTAGAGATTTATGTTTGTAAAACTCATATATCAGTCGACTGATAGCTTTAGAAATCCAACAGAAGCGAGTTGATTCGGTTGTTAGACTCAACTGATTACATCAATCGACTGATGAGTTTCATCAATCGACTAATGACGATCATAACTAAACAAAAGCAAGTTGATTCGATTGTTCGACTCAACCGTTGACATCAATTGACTGATGGTTAATATCAGTCGACTGATGACTTCAAAAATCGAACAGAAGCAAGTCGGATTTGCTTATTTGATTCAACTGATTAGATTAGTCGAATGATGGCTTACATCAGTCGACTGATGTTTGAATAATGGACAAAATCAGATATATTTCAGAAAGTTCAAAGGTCGGAGACCATATCAATCGACTTATGGGTAAAATCAATCGACGGATAAGTGAAAATCAACCCTGACCTAAAGGCTTTAAAAGAGGGATTTCGATGAGTCTTTCAGTGCCAGTTCTTGGGGGTTTTGGAGGATAGTGTTGTTGTATTTCCAGACCAACAAGAGATATTTCCAAGCAACAATAGATCAAGCAAGTAATGTTCTCATTGTAAAGTCATTTACGATTTCATTTGAGTTTGTATTTTCTTTTCTTGTTGAGTTCTTGTAAGAACTTCTTGTACGAGGCTTCTCCGCCTCCAGAAAATTTCCGAGAAGGAGAGAGTTCATATTGAAGCTATGAGCGAGGAATAGACTCTTGGATTATTCACCTTAAGGAGGTGGATACTAAGTAAAATCAAGGTGTAGTGCATGTGATGTCCAAGTTGATTCAAGTTTCCATTGCGCATTCAATGACGAGCACAAAACAACTACGAGAAGTGATCGAAGCTATTCACACCCTCTCTAGTTCGCAAGGTCCTAACAAGTGGTATCAGAGCAAGACCGCTCTTCATTGAACAACCATCGAAAGAAGCACGAGCTAGAGAAAAAAAAGGTGTGATTTTGAGCTCTTCGATAGCAACAAGTCATTGGACTGACCACCGGAAGAAGCCAACACCAAAATGAGCTTGGATTTTGAGATGGATCCCCGGGATGGACTTGGATACGACATTCGAGTTCCACCTCCTTTTGGATTAGGAGGTTTTGATCATTGGAAATCAAGAATGAAATATTTCTTAATGATG
>JBBUKS010000078.1:2831095-2843223 GCA_038050645.1 Hedychium gardnerianum | reverse complement strand
GCGAAAATTGGGAGTTAAATAGGTCTCTAAAATTGCCCGTGCTGGCCGGCATGGCCCGTGATGGCCGGCATGGCCCGTGATGGCCGGCATGGCCCGTGCTGGCTGGAAAGGGCCCCCCGTGTATCTTGCTATATCTATTGGAAAGTTGGGTACAGGCTGCCCATGGTGAACACTTGATGAGTCTGCATCTTCAGCATAGGCCACCCATATTGAACACTGTGAACTCCTAAAATTAGGCATGACCCGTGCCGACTAGCATGGGCGGTCCATGGCGAGTGTTGATAAGGCCTGAAGATTGAGCATGAGGCATGCCGCCGGCACGCCCCCCTCCCCCCCCGTGTGGAGTGGAGCACTATGACCTTCAATTTTTGGCACAACCCCCTCAGTTTGGCCACAGCCCGTGGCAACTATTCTTTCATTGAAAAAATTTCTTTGAATCCCGCTTTAACTCCTTTTTTCACCCTATCAAAGAAAATACACAAGTGTAGCTCTCCGAACTAGTGTAGTATCAAAATGAAGCATAAACAATGAAAACATGGATTAAATACTCAATTCATGGGATAAAATGTGTGTTAATCAATGATAGAAACACTATATAAAATGCACACATTAGCGGCTTAAGAGATGGAAGCTCTAGGGTTGTCTCTCTAGGGAGAGACTTCCTCCCTCAATTTGGAGACATTTTGGTGATTTTATAGTCCTTACCAATCATTTCTAATGATTGGGGAAAATCCCCACACAACCCTGCCAGGACGCGACATGACCGTGACTAAAAGGCATGATTGTGCCATTTTAGCCTTGGCCAAATTGTGCGGCTGAGGCACAGCCGTGCGATTTGGCATGGCCATGCCATTTTCCATGACCAAGCCATGTAAGACTTTGTCAATTATTCAAGAAGAGGCATGGGTCGTGCCAAAAAGGCACAGCCACGTCATGTTGGCTGCTGTGCAACTTGGTCGAAACTCCAGGAATAGTCACGGGCATGCCTCTTTGGTACGACCGAGCCGTGGTGGCCACTATGATCTTTGGATGACTCTTCAAGGAGAGGCATAGCTGAAACAACTTGGAAAAAGTAAAATAATTTGATTGGATCGAAGTGGTGAATATTTAAGCCAAGAGTTTCAGGATTATCTCAGGGACAATGACATATTGTCTCAATGGACTCCGCCTTACACGTGACAACATAATGGTGTGTCAGAAAGGTAAAATCGAACCTTGTTAGACATGGTTAGGTTGATGATGAATCATGCAAGTCTTCCCAAATTCTTTTAGGGTTACGCACTCAAGATAGCTATTTATTTGCTAAACAGAGTCCCGACTAAGGCAATCTCTACTACTCCATATGAGATATGGAATGGTAAGAAACCACATTTATCTTATTTGAAGAAATGGGGTTGTCTTGCTTATGTGAAGAGGACTGTATCAGATAAGCTAGATGTCAAGTCTGATAAGTGTCTATTTATTTATTACCTTAAGGAAACTAGGGGTTACCAATTCTATCAACCCTTGGAACAAAAGGTGTTTGTTTCTAGGTATGCGATATTTCTAGAGGTAGAGTTTCTCTTGTAGGAAGATAGTGGGAGTGAGGTTGAACTAAGGGTAGTTCAAGAGACTCCAATAGACACAGAAGAGATGCCTAATCAAGACCCACATCCTGTTGCTCATAGGGATGAGATAATGGATGAACCTATCGATATAGCACCACTTCATAGATCTAGTATGACATGTATAATTCCTAAATGATATGGATTTATTATAAGTGTTTCGAGAAACATATTACTCATTGAGGATGAGGAACCTAGTAGTTATAAAGAAGTTCTAAAAAGTTCAGAAAGTGACTCATGGTTGAAAGCCATGAAATTGGAAATGGATTCCATATATGAAAACCAAGTTTGAAACTTGGTGGAGGTATAACACCTATTGGGTGCAAGTGGATTTTCAGAAGAAAACCGACATAGATGGTAATTTGATTACCCACAAAGAAAGATTGGTGACAAAAGGCTATCATAAAAAACATGATATTTACTATAATGAAACTTTCTCACCAGTGGCTATGCTTAAATACATTCGGATACTCCTGTCCATAGCAGCTCATTACAATTATGAGATATGTCAGAAGGATGTGAAAATAACTTTCCTTAATAGGAATTTGTATATGATACAACCTGAGAATTTCACATCTATTGACAAAAATAAAGTATGCAAACTTCAACGGTCCATTTATGGACTAAAGCAAGCATTCAAGAGTTGGAATACCCATTTTGATGAGGCAATCAAAGAGTTTAATTTCTTACAAAATCCAGATGAACCCTGCATTCACATGAAGGTTAGTGGGAGTGCAGTCGTATTCCTAGTGTTATATGTTGATGACATATTGCTTATAGGAAATGATGTGCCCGTTCTATAGTCTGTTAAAGTTTTGTTGTCAAAAATATTCTCCATGAAAGATATGGGAGAAGAAAACTACATCCTTGGGATTATGATCTATAGTGATAGATAAAAAAGGTTGCTTGATCTTTCATAGTCTACATACATCGATAAAGTGCTAAAATGGTTTAGCATGGAAGAATCCAGAAAGGTTTTATTCCCATGAGATATGGGATTCACCTTTCGAAGTCTATGTGCTCGAGCACACAAGACCAAAGGATTCGCATGAGTCAGATCCCATATGTGTTAACTATAGGATCAATCATATATATTATGTTATGTACTAGGCCTGATGTATCATATGCTCTAAGTGTCACGAATAAATACCAGTCAGATCTGAGCACGGATCATTGGGTGGTTGTCAAGGAAATCCTTAAGTACTTAAGGAGAACTAAGATTTTGTTCTTGGTGTATGGAGGGGGTGATATGACTATATGTGGATATACTGATACCGGTTTATCCGAAAGATTTAAAACGAGTTTGAGAATTGGATTCTTAGATTGAGAGAGACAAAGTTTGGTTGGACCAAACGGGTGACAAATATGGAAAGTTATTTGTCGAAATGGAAGTGCGGATAGACCACATCTTTTGAAGATGTGATGGATACTCTTTGATTTTATAATGAACCAAATTGGTTTGGTTTGATTATTTAACCAAGTGGTTTAGTCTTAAACCATACCAAGAGCTTAATTGGTTAAGTTTTTTCTTAAGGCTTAATGGGTTGGGTTTAGTAGATAACTTGTTCCCCAAGTCATAGAGAAGAGATTATAAATACTCTCCCATAGGGAGATAATTAAGCTAATGAGTTTTGATTAAACCTAAAGTTAGGTTTTTCAAACCCCTTCTCTCTTCTCTCACCTCTTCTCCCCTTCTCTTGCTGACACCGATTCATCACCGCCATCGACTATTCGACGTCGATACCGATTCATCGCTGCCACCTCATTTAGTGTCACCGGGTTGCTTTGAGCCGCCGGGCACCAAGTCGAGCAAGATCCCTCTCTCAGATCATTTTGTCTCCCCACTTCGTCTAATACCAAACCGTAGACACGGCTCAGACTTAGTGAAGTCATCTTAAAGATACTCAGCGTGAATATGAATAGAGGAAAGGTTCGATAACGTTGCTTGGTTGATTTCGGAAGAGGCTAGGCTAGCAAGGCTAGCAAACACTATCTATAAAGTTAGAAAATGAACTCATAGGTATAACTAGATTAAAAGGTTTAATTTAGTTTTCGTAAAATTTTAATTTGCTGTTATGTAACACGTGTTGTATCTTGCATGCATGGATGTGTTTGTTGTAATAAATTAGGATTTATTATGTTTATTTCCGTTGCATATTATTTTGGAAACATGTCAATTACACGCATCTGCGTCTGGCTCCCCAATAGTGGTATCAGAGTCTGACCGTGCTTCGACATAATTGTAAAAATATTTTATGAGTCATAGTTGGTCATAGATTAATTTTTAAATTTTTTCCTATTTTATTAAATTTTTTCATTTTTGGAAAGTTTCTTAATTTGTTAGGAAATTCTGATTTTGGAAAGTTTTTAAAATAATTCTGGAAATTTAGTTTTAGAAATATTCTGTAAATAATTCAAAAATTTTAATTTTGAAAGATTTTGATTTTTTAAGAATTTCTATTTATGGAAAGTTTCATAATTTGTAAGGAAATTCCAATTTTAGAAAATTTATGAAATAATTCTGAAAATTTCATTTTGAAAATATTTTATAAATAATTCAAAATTTTTAATTTAGAAAGATTATAATTTTTAATTTAGAAAGATTATGAATTTTTTTAAAATTTTATTTTTGGAAAGTTTCCTAATTTATTAGGAAATTCCAGTTTTCGAAAGTTTCTAAAATAATTATGAAAATTTCATTTCGGAAATATTCTATAAATAATTCAAAATCTTCAATTGAGAAAGATTATGAATTTTTAAGAATTTATATTTTTGAAATTTTTTCTAAATTGTTAGGAAATTCTAATTTTGGAAAGTTTCTGAAATAATTTTAGAAATTATGTTTTAGAAATATTCTGTAAATAATGTAAAAAATTTAATTTGGAAAGATTTTAAAATTTTAAGAAATTTCTATTTTTGGAATGTTTCCTAATTTGTTAAGAAATTATAATTTTTGAAATTTTCTGAAATAATTTCAAAAATTCCAACTTTGAAAGATTCTGAATTAATTATATATTTCTTAATTAGTTAGAAAATTTAAATTAGCGAATTATTTTCTAATTAATTAAATTTCTTGATTGGGAATAGTTTCCTAGATAAAATATTTATTTAAATTTTAGAAACTTATTTCCTAATTTAATTAAAGGAATCTTGATTTATGAAAATCATATTCTTAATCATATTTTATTTACAAATTATATAATGACAACTATGACAACATTAATGCCATAATCATGCCATATTGCATGTCATATAGGTGCATTAATTAATTCTTGTAATAATGTCATGATTAGATATAATTATGTCATGCGTGTGATGTGTCATATCATCATTTATGTCATGCGTGTGTTAACTTGTAGGTAGCATATTTGCATGTAAAAGAAGATGAGACCTAAATCCCTTACAAAAAATATTAAAGCCTACACCTTCCGTTAATATGGTAAGAACCAATTTAATTTCTTGTTTTAGTTGTTGAACTAATGTCAAACACAACCTGAAATTAAATATATTCGTACCATTGAGATATGATCTCATGATTAACTAGTTAGTTTTAACTTGAAGCGTGAATTTGTAATGCAAACGCTAAGGTCAACGTGGATAGAGGTGAAGTTGGGTGATATACATTTGATGTATACTTGTTAATGTGTTAACAACCCGATGTTTATACGAATATCAATTAGTTGATAGCATATGTGATAGTTACATATATGTGATATGTAATCGGTATACTTGATACCTACCACTAGAGATAAGAATGGCTTGTTGGACCAATGCCAAGGTTGTTCTTATCAATAGTGGATATCAACCCACTTGGAAAAAACCTACAATCTCCCGAATTTAAAGTAAGGAATCTTGAATTCGATAAGTAAATGGGATTTCGTATTTATGTGTTAATTGTTTTCCTTTACATAATAAATCATCTCTCATATTTGCTCGATTGTGTATTTCTAGTTTATAAGAATCAAAATATTTTCTTTCAATTTGTGCTCAATGTTGGAAACAAACAAATTAATCGGGCCGAACTTCTTGGATTGGCTTCGATACTTGAGAATTGGTCTCGAGGCCAAGAAAGAAGAACTGGCTCCAAAAGGCCCATGTTACCACTGTGGTAAGATGAGACATTGGAGAAGAAACGATAAGATTTATCTTGAGTCCATGAAGAAGAGAAAGGCGTTTGATGGCCCATCTCCTTCAAGAATCTTCGAGATTGGATCTCATATTATTTCTTTAAATACTTAGGTATTGGATACTGGGTGTGTCTCACATATATGTAATGACATAAGTGAGCTAAAGAATAGTAGATAATTAGATAATCAATTAGCTTCCTATACGTGGCATTGTCGTCTTGGTCATATAAGTAAAAAATGCAAATCCGAATTAGACAAGTGTGGAATTCTAGAATCATTTGAATTGGATTCATTTGATACATGTGATTCATGCTTAAAAGGCAAGATGACTAAGTTACTTTTAAGGGAAAAGGTGAACGAGAGAATGACATATTGGGCCTTATACATACCGATGTATGTGGACCCATGTTAACTCATGCACAGGGAGGTTATAGCTACTTCATCACCTTCATCGATAATCACCCATGATTTGGGTATGTGTATCTATTGAGATACAAGTCTGAAGTCTTTGTAAAGTTTAAAGAATTTAGACATGAAGTAGAGAAACTACTTGGCAAAAATATTAAAATACTTTGATTGGATCGAGGTGGTAAATACTTAAGCCAAGAGTTTCAAGATTATCTCAGGGACAATGGGATATTGTCTCAAAGAACTCTGTCTTACACGTCACAACACAATGGTGTGTCAAAAAAGCGAAACTAAACCTTGTTGGACATGGTTAAGTCGATGATAAATCATACAAGTCTTCCCAAAGCCTTTTGGGGTAAGCAGTCAAGAAATCTGTTCACTTGCTAAATAGAGTCCCAACTTAATAGCAGTCTCTACTACTCCATATAAGATATAGAATGGTAAGAAACCTCATTTATCTTATTTGAAGATATGGGGTTTTCCTTCTTATGTGAAGAGGACTGTATTAGATAAGCTAGATGCTAAGTCTGATATGTGTCTATTTATTGGTTACTCTAAGAAAACTAGGGGTTACCAATTCTTGATTCCCTTGGAATAAAAAGTGTTTGTTTCAAGGCATGCTGCATTACTAGAGAAAGAATTTCTCTTACAGGAAGATAGTGGAAGTAAGGTTAAACTAAAGTAGTTCAAGTGACTCCAATAGACACAGAAGAGACGCCTAATTAAAACCCACAGCTTATTGCTCACAGGGATGAGATAATGGCTGAACCTATTGATACACCGCTACTTCATAGATCTAGTAGGGCATGTCCAATTCCTGAGAAATATGAATTTCTCATAAGTGAATCGAGAAACGTGTTACTCATTTAGGATGAGAAACCTACTAGTTATTCAGAAGTTCTGAAAAGTTCATAAAGGGACTTATGGTTAAAAGCCATGAAATCAAAAATGAATTCCATGTATGAAAATCAAGTTTAGAACTTGGTGGACCCACCTGAAGGCATTACGCCTATTGGGTGCAAGTAGGTTTTCAAGAAGAAAATTGACATGGATGGTAATTTGATTACCTAGAAAGCAAGATTGGAGGAGAAAGGCTATCATTGAAACATGATATTAACTAAGACGAAACCTTCTCACCAATGACTATGCTTAAATCCATTCGGATACTCCTAGCCATAGCAGCTCAATACGATTATGAGATATGACAAATGGATGTGAAAATATCTTCCTTAACAAGAACCTATTCCAGGATGTGCATATGATACAACTCGATGGTTTCACATCTATTGATAAAATAAAGTATGCAAACTTGAATGGTCCATATATGGACTGAAGCAAGCATCCAGGAGTTAGAATATCCTTTTTGATGAAGTAATCAAAAGGTTGATTTCTCACAAAATCCATATAAATCTTGCGTGTACATGAAGGTTAGTGGGAGTGCGGTTGTGTTCCTAGTATTATATGTTGATGACATATTACTTATATGAAATGATGTGTTCATTCTATAGTCAGTTAAAGTTTGATTATCCAAGTCATACTCCATGAAAGACTTGAGAGAAGCAACCTATATCCTTGGGATTAAAATCTATAGAGATAGATCGGATAAGTTGCTTAGTCTTTCATAGTCTACATACATCAATAAAGTGCTAAAATAGTTTAGCATGAAAGAATCCAAGAAAGGTTATCTTCCCATGTGACATAGGATTTCGAAGTCTATATGTCTAATCACATGAGACGAGAGGATTCACATGAGTCAAATCTCATATGTGCCAGTTATATGATCAATCATGTATATGATGTTATGTACATGGCCTAGAATATCATACGCTCTGAGTGTCACGAGCAGATATCAATCGGATCCGGGAATGGATCGATGGGTGATTGTCAAGGCAATCCTTTAGTATTTGAAAAGAACTAAGGATTTGTTCTTGGTATATGGAGGCGGTGATATGATTATACATGGGTATATTGATACCAGTTTCCAAATGGACAAGGATGTTTTCAAGTCTAAGTCTGAATACGTATTTATCTTAAATGGAGTCGCAATAAGTTTAAAAGGTTTCAAGCAAGAAATCGTTGCGGATTCTACCACTGAGATGGAATACATTGCAGCTTCTGAAGTTGCAATGGAAGCGGTTTCGATCGAGAAGTTTGAAGCTAAACTTGGATGTGGTTCCAAGCATTGTTAAAGTAGTATTAGTTTATTGAGACAACAATAAGGTCATTGATTCAGCCTAAGAACCTAGGTCTCATCAATGATCTAAACATGTGCTTCACCACTATCATATGATTAGAAAGATCATAAGTAGGAATGAAATACAAATCGAGATAATTTCCACCGAAAGAAACCTAGAGGATCTTTTGACAAAACCTCTACCTCAAAATAAGTTTGAGAATTATGTAGAGGCCCATGGTATTAGATACCATGGCGATTGGCAGTAGGCCAAGTGGATATGTTATATTTGAGAGGTGTCCTAAGGCAATCGTCTTATGTTATGTATTATTTATTTGATAAATAAATGATTCACTATTTGAGTGCACATTCTTTATGTGTATGATTGGATCTTAAACTCATTTACTGAACGTCCGCAATACAATTCATAAAATGAAAGGACTTGTGATTGGATCACAACTAGTGAGCATCTCTACATGTATAATTATGAATGTATTGAAACATTCCCTAGTCGATGAATTAATGAGTTTGGACATCATCGATTATATGAGACTAGCACATGTTATACTTCTTGGTTTAACCAAGCAGTCGTTCCTCACTGGCTGGAGATATTGAGATGTCGAGAGTTACACGTGGATGCTAGTTAAAGGTAACTAGTTCATTGGAGTGACCTACCATGAGACTTCATATGGTTCTCTACATATATAGATATATCAATGAAGATCTCATTGCAGCTTAAGTGTGAGTTTCCTTCGACTTGAGGTATTCAAGTCATCTTGGTCATGGAAACTTATACTTTGACATCTTAAGCAAACATCTCTGAGGAGGTGAGGACCCGGGATAATTAGGTATAAGTCAAAGTGCTCGAAGGTGATTGAATAATCAACAAAGGATTCACCACTCCTTACAAGGAGATGTATATCCTACGACCGCTTATCAAAATTATTACTCGAAGTCTTTGGCCAATGCATTATATGTCAAGAATACGAGACTCTTGGACACATGTCTGAGTAATTTGAATCCATAGGGCAAGGAAGTATAGCTTGGGTTAGGTGTGACATAGTTATACTAGTGAGGACTGACACATAGACCATGTCTTGAACGAAATGGATATAAGACGAGTAAAAGAAACGAGACAATTCATTGTAGCTACTGAAAGGTTTAAAAATAGTTCTGAAATCAACCTATAATTTTTTGATCAATTGGGGATCATGATGTACTACTAGGTGTCACTCATGATCGTTTTATAATTAATGATTAATTATGGACGACCAACATAACTGGGAACCTATAAGGTCACACACACTACGAGTTTATCCGAAGATTTAAAATGAGTTTGAGAATTAGATTCTTAGATCGAGAGAGACAAAGTTTGGTTAGACCAAACAAATGACAAATATGAAAAGTTTTTTGTCAGAACAGAAGCACGGATGGGACACGTCTTTTGAAGATGTAATGGACACTCTTTGGTTTAATAATGAACCTATTTGGTTTGGTTTGATTAGAACCAAGTGATTTAGTCTTGAACCAAACCAAGAGCTCAATGTGTTAAGATTTTGGTTAAGGCTTAGTAGGTTGGGCTTAGGAGATGACTTGTTCCCCAAGTCATAGAGAAGAGATTATAAATACTCTCTCATAGGGAGAGAATTAATCTAATAAGTTTTGATTAAACCTAAGAGTTAGGTTTTCCCAAAACCCTCCTCTCTTTTCTCCCTCTTCTCTTAGCCGCTAGCCACAAAGGAAAACCTTTCTCCTTGTGCTGCCGCCGAAGACCACTAGCCAACCACCCTCTAGTCGGCCAGCTTCTTCTCGCCGGCCAACAAGCATGCTGGAGCAGCAGCTCCGGTCAAGCAGCCACCGCCCCAGCCGAACAACAGCCTAAAGGCTATTGTCCGCCGTCGGTTGGGCCACCAGCCGACCCTCCTTATCATCGGAGGTTTCTTTGCAACCTCCGACCATCCTGACCACCGGCTTCTTCACCAGCAGTGGCAAGGGACAGTGCCTTACAGTGGGTTATTTGGCTCCGTTTGTCTTGATTTGTGTCATCTTGGTTGCTTCGGTCGCCGAACATGAATCGAGCAAGATCCTTCTCTTAGATTGTATTTGTCTCCCCACTTTGGCTAGTACCAAAGCGGAGACAAGACTCGAACTTAGCGAAGTCATCTTGAAGATACTTGACATGGATACTAATAGAGGCGAGGTTTGATAACATCACTTAGTTGATTTTGGAAGAGGCTAGCCTTGCGAGGCTAAAAAACGCAACCGACAAGGTTTGATAATGAACTCGCAAGTATGACTAAATTAAATAGTTTAATTTAATTTCAGAAAATTTTAATTCATGGTTATGTCCACACATATTATATCTTGCATGCGTGGATGTATGTTGTAATAAATTATGATTTATTATGTTTATTTCCGCTATGCATTATTTTGAAAATATGTCAATTGCATGCATTCGCATCAAGCACACCAACAGTGGTATCAGAGCCTGACCGTGCTTCGACATAATCGTAAAATTATTTTATGTGTCGTAGTTGGTCATAAGTTAATTTTTGGATTTTTTTCCTATTTTATCAAGAATTTTTATTTTTAGAAAGTTTACTAATTTGTTAGGAAATTTCAATTTTGGAAAGTTTCTGAAATATTTTAGGAAATTTCATTTTAGAAATATTCTATAAATAATTCAAAATTTTCAATTTGGAAAGATTCTGAATTTTTAAGAAATTTTTATTTTTGGAAAGTTTCCTAATTTATTAGGAAATTCTAATTTTGAAAAATTTCTGAAAAAATTTCAGGAATTCCAACTTTAAATTTTTTTGAATTAATTAAGAAATTTTAATTATATATTTCCAAATTAATTAAATTTCTTGATTGGGAATAGTTTTCTAGATAAAATATTTAATTAAATTTTGGAAATTTGTTTCCTAATTTAATTAAAGGAATCTTGATTTATGAAAATCAGATTCTTAATCATATTTTATTTACAATTATATTATGACAACTATGACATCATTAATGTCATGATCATGTCATATTGTATGTCATATAGATGCATTAATTAATTCTTGTAATAATGTCATGATCAGATGTAATTATGTTATGCATGCGATATGTCATGTCATCATTTATGTCATGCGTGTGATGTCATGTAGGTAACACATTTGCATGAAAAAGAAGATGAGACATAAATCCCTTATGAAAAATATTAAAACCTACACCTTCCGTTAATATGGTAAAAACCAGAGTTTGATTTCTTGGACTAACGCCAAACTCAACCTGAAATTAAATATGTTCGTACCATTGAGATATGATCTCATGATTAGCGGGTTGGATTTAACTTGAAGCGTTGATTTGTTGTGCCAATGCCAAGGTCAACGTAGACAGTGGTGAAGTTGGGTGATATACATTTGATATATATTTGTTAATATGTTAACAACTCGATGTTTATATGAATATCAATTAGTTAATAGCATTATGTGATAGTTACATATACGTGATATATAATTGGTATACTTGATACCTACCACTAGAGCTAATAATGACTTGTTGGTCCTGTTAGTAGAAGCCCTAGAGCCATTTATGTGATGATTGACTAAGGAATTTTTGTATCATATTCTATTATTAATAAATGCATGATTTTTGGTTATTATACTTACTTTTTATTAGTGCCAAATAACTAAGTATAATAATATCCTTGGGTAGATAGTTATAATCTATATCATATCGATTGTTTGAATCTATAGTGAGATGATATAGAGAATACTACTCTTAATCATTCCTAGTCAAGCATTAATATTCAGGGACGATGTTAATGCA
>JBBUKS010000078.1:2811964-2822811 GCA_038050645.1 Hedychium gardnerianum | reverse complement strand
TAGTACCGATCGGAGGTGAGACTTGTTGCTCAAGGAGTTGTCTTGAAGAGCTCGGCGTGGATACGAATAGAGGCGAGGTTCGACAACGTCACTCTAGTTGATGCCCTTTCCTTTACGCATCATCTGTAAGGTATACCTAGAGTAAATGTTATTCTTAAAATTTGTATCGATCATGTCTGCATGAGATGTATCCTTGTATGCGTGTGATATGTGTGATGTAATAATTAGTTTTGTTATTACTGTTTAATGTCTACCGCTATGCATGTTTTGCGAAATATGTTAAGCACACACTGTATCGGGCTAGCCAATAGGGAGCACAACAGTGAACCCATGATTTTGATGTATGACTAAGGTTAAAGTTATGTTTGTTGAGATCTAACAAGTTGGTGTCAAGTGTGCAAGAATAGGCTGCTTGACAAATAGTGAAGTCCTAGTTGTGAACAAGGCAATGACAAAGTCCTAGTGACTTTAGGTAAATGAAGTTCTAGTTGGGAACCAAGCACTTGCTAAGTCCTAGTGGAGCTAGGCAACTAAAACCTTGATTGGGAATCAGGCAGAAGCTAAGTCTTGGTTGTGAACCAAACAAGAAAGTCCTAGTTGAGAACTAGATGAATCAAGTCCAAGTGGAGTCAGCTGGGAGCTGAAGGCTTGGCAAACAAGTCCAAGTGGAGTTGGGAGATGAAGCTTGACAACTCATACTAGATGGGTCAGCTTAGAGCTGAAAATCTAGTCAAGTAAGTGCAAGTAACTTTATATTTTCAATCATACTCATTACGTGTAATAATTACAGGGAAGCAAAGTTCGACGATTCTAGGTGATCGAAAGAGAGTCCGGGTGACTGACTTGTGACAACTCTTAACGAGTGAAATCGGAGGGTCTAGGTGACTGGAGCAATGGTCAGGGTGACCGGAGGTGCTTCTAGGAGACTAGTAGACAATGAGATCCAACGATCTAAGCGAAGAGATCAAGATCAGATTTGACCATGCTCTAGGTGACCAGAGGGCTTCCAATCAATCAGAGAACACGGACGATATTATCTATCAAATAATGGTTGCAGCCACATTAGCATATTCCAGGCGACCAGAGAGGTTCTAGTAGATCGAATCTTGCCACATCAGCATTTGTAGAAAGACTATGAAAGGAGCCTCAAGGCAGAGCTTTCAAGACAACCTTTCATATTACTTCAACTCTGCTCATGCTCTTGGTACTCTTGTGCTTTCTACGTTGTGACAATGACATGTTGCAACTCTGTGCTCAAACTTCGATCAACAATATCTGTGTAACTCTTTAGTATTTACTTTGTTGTCGTACATTTATCTTTTTTTGTGTTTAATTTTTAAATTCTTTTTCTGTAAGATTTCTCCACCTCCAGAGGTTTTCTGGAAATTAGAAATAAAAAATTATATTTTATAATTACGGTGCATGTCAATTTTTGCTTTGGTTCAAGACAACCTTTCATATTACTTCAACTCTGCTCATGCTCTTAGTACTCTCGTGCTTTCTACGTTGTGACAATGACACGTTGCAACTATATGCTCAAACTTCGATCAACAATATCTGTGTAACTCTTTAGTATTTACTTTGTTGTCGTACATTTGTCTTTTTTTGTGCTTAATTTTTAAATTCTTTTTCTGTAAGATTTCTCCACCTCCAGAGGTTTTCTGGAAATTAGAATAAGAATTATATTTTATAATTATGGTGCATGTCAATTTTTGCTTTGGTTGATAAACTACTAAACAAGTCTTGCATGCTCAATATTTTATTAAGTCTTTTGCATGCTTACATTGTTTTGCTTCACTTGATTAAATTTGTGCTAAGTTAGTCTTTAAATTATTTTTGTTGTGCTACTTTGTTAATTCTATTGCTTTTAGTTATTTTAGATAATTTTATCTCATAAAATTCATGATGTTATTCACTCCCCCTCTAGCGTCGAGTTCGATCCTACACAAATAAGCATAAATCAGACTCGATCTGAGCCAAGAAGGAAATAAGAGTTTAGTCAACTTATCCGAAGGATCAATCAATCAAACATATTTAGTAATTGAAGATCGGATATGATCAAATCAATCAATAAAGGAAGTTCTGGAGTTCAGTCGACTAATCAGGTGGATCAGTCGACTGAACAATAATGGAATGCATAGATAGGATATGATCAGATCACATAGTAAAGAAAGTTCTAGAGACTGATCAGGAGGATTAGGCGATTGATCAAGCGGATTACGTGGGATTGATTTGATCAGATCAAGCAAGAAAAGATTAGGGGTTCAGTTGATTTATAGGATGTTTAGTCGATCGGAAACCCCTCAAATTTAAGCGCGAAGATAACGAGATCTGATTGAGTTCAATGGATCGGATAAATTCTATAAAAGATCCTCTAGATCTGAGACTCAGCATAATAATTTCTCTCTCAACAATCTATCTTTCTTTGCTCTGTTTGTTCAATTGTTGTTGAAACGCTAAAAGCTCTCAGGCAACCAATGCCTACATTCTACATCTTTGTGTTGTCGGTATTGTTATTTTATTGCACTTCATTTAATAGAGGTTTAGTAAACTTATTACTATGCTCTAATCTTGTACGAGCTTTCCTCCTTCTATGAAAGTTTTCAGAAAGAAGAGCATTAGTGAATTGCCGATTCAAAACGATCCACGAGATTGTAGGCCTTGGAGTAACAATCACTGGACTATGAACCAAGTAACCAACCTTGTCTTTTGTGATTTATTTTTCCGTTGCAACTTTTTTTTTGTTTTTATAAAAGAAAAGAATAAGTTTTAAAAGAGTGATATTCACCCCACCCCCCTCTATCTTGCTTTTCGGTCTTACAAAAACAAGCTTGGAAGGACTCCCAAGTACCTCCACTGGCACCAAGTCAAAGGAGCACATTGTGTGCTATGGGTACAACCAAAAGGGACAGTACAATATCCAATATCAATTGCAAAAGAAGAGGCAAGAAAATTAAAAGGTAAAATCTTCTAAAATTGATAAATTTAATGATTTATCATCTAACCCAAGTTGTAGGAACTTAGATGCTATGAACAAGAAGAACCACATTATTTGATTCACGTGTGGGGAGAAAGACCACTATCATACAAAGTACCCGAAGAAGGGGGAAGCAAAGAAGAAGTAACTAGGGAGATGGAAGAATGACTCATGTCAAGGGGAGCTCTAAAGGTAAAAAAAAAAAGAGGCCATATTATCCTAATTTGAATTCAACTGGTGATTCTTCCATGTTTAGGGGTAAATTGTATGTGCACTTACCACGAAATTTTTTGGTTTTAGATATCATTATAGATCTAGGGTTAACTTTCATAATAATTTTAGGACTGACCAAAGGTGGGAAGGTAGTTGGGAAACTAGGCAAGCAACTAAAGAAGGGTAGACACATGCCTAGGAATAGGAATGTCCAAAGTGGACAAAACAATTCTAGGATTCGAAAATTAGAATTAGAGAACCAAGCTTTGAGGGAAAAGCCTATAGACCTAGAGGATACCCTTGAAAAGTTTGTCAATGGGTCAAGGAACTTAAATATGATGCTTGGAAGGAAAAGGACCAAGCGTGATAGATCATGTTTGGGATACTAATTTTCAACATCTAAGGCCAAGGAACCATCATCTGCCAATGTGGCATTTGATTATGGGACAGGAAAATCTTCTAAGGTAGAGCATGCATAGTGGCATTTGGGCCTAGGAGAGTGGCTAAGGTTGGAGGCTCTAAGAGAAGCTCCATGAGCCAAATTGGGGCTCATGGTCTTTGGATCCCAAGGCAAGGATGTTTGTGATACTAGAAGGATTCATAGGATGTGTCAATATGTTGGAGGTGATTGGGAATCTTAATCCTTTAATATTTGCACATGAATGGGGAGTTTCATGAATGGAACATATAGGAAATATTCATTAAGCATGAAATTGATATTCAATTATATGGGATGCTAAATAAACTATTGCAATGGGTGCATTTCAGTTTAGGTTTTGGTAGATATATTGATTGGAAGCCAAAAGTAGGACTTCAAGTCAAGGTTCATTTAAGTAATTTAGCTATTTTTTGAGTTTTTGTCAAACTTGGAATAGGAAGGATTTTTGGACAAAAACTATTTTTTTCTAAATAGATGCAGGTTAAACAAACCTCTCCGCAAAATTTGAGAAATTTTAGAGGTTTGTGAAAATTTTGGTGCTTTTCTAAAATTGTCTTGGGTGAATATTTTTGAAGCAGTAGTTGACTATTCTTTCAAAAACTAGTCGACTAGGAAAATATAGGTAGTCAATTGATACTCTAGTTTGAAAGATTGAAAAGGGTTGATCATCTCTAAGAGTAATTGACTGAGGACTATTTATTAGTTGACCAGGGTTTAAGATCAATTTTTGAACAAAAGTTAGATATTGATCACACAAATCATGCAAAACTTGGATTATACTTCAATCAATTAGAGCATGCAAACTTAGTTAGACTTGATCTCTAGAAACATGCAACAACTAAGCAAAAACAGAAGCAGACATGCACAATAAAAATAATGTGATTCTTATTTCTAAATTTCTCCTTTCTAGAAAGCCTCTGGAGATGAAGAAACCTTACAAAAAAGAATCTAAAAGATTTAAGTACATAAACACAAATGTATGACAGCTAAACAAATAATAAAAATTACACAAGTGTTGTCGATCGAAATTTGAGCACAAGGTTGCAGTGTGTTGTCATCGCAGCGCAGAAAGCATAGGAGCACCAAGAGCACGAGCAGAGTTGAAGCATGATGAAAGTTAATTCTAAAAGCTCTACCTTGAGGCTCCTTTTATAGCCCTCCTTCATATGCTAATGTGGCAAAATCCGATCGACTGGAAGCTCCTTGGTCACCTGGAAGATGCTGACGTGGATGCAGCGTTTATCCAATAAATAACATCGTTCGCATTTTTCGGTCGACTAGAAGCCCTCCATTCTCCTAGAGCATGGTCAAACTTGATCTTAACCGTCTCGCTCGGATTGTTGGATCTCATCTTCTACCGGTTGCTTGGAAGCATCTCTCATCGCCTATACTTTCCGATCACCCCAACCATAGCTCTAGTCGCCTAGAACCTTTCGACTTTGTCTATCAAGAGTTATCACCAGTCAGTCGCTCAGATTTCCTTTTAGTCGCCTTGAACCATCGAACTTCGCTTCCTTGTAATTTTAACACGTAATGAGTATGATATTAATTGTTAATTTATTCGCACTTACTTGGCTAAATGTTCAACTCCCAGCTGACCCATCTAGTATGAGTTGACAGGCTTTAGCTCTCAGCTAACTCCACTTAGACTTGTTTTCCAAGACATCAACTCCTATCTGACTCGCTTGGACTTGTTCGCCAAGACATCAACTCCCATTTGACTCTACTTGGACTTGATTCACTTAGTTCCTAACTAAGATTTTCTTGCTTGGTTCCCAACCAAGACTTAGCTCCTGCCTGATTCCCAATCAGGGCTTCAGTTGCCTAGTTCCACTAGGACTTAGCTAGTGCTTGGTTCCCAACCAGGACTTCATTTGCCTAGCTTTACTAGGGTTTTGCCATGCTTAGTTCCCAACCAGGACTTCACCATGTGTCAAGTAACTTGCTCCTACACACTTCACACAAACTTGTTAGATCTCAACAAACCTAACTTTAACCTTACTCATACATCAAAACTTTGAGTTCAATGTTATGTTCCCAACACCAACAATCTCCTTATTTTTAATCGCATATGAAAACTAAGTTAAAGTTAGTTAAAATACCAAAATATAATTTGAATATTTTATATTCAATGCATGATAAAAAAAAATTGGATATGAGTGTAATCATACATGAAACTTTTTTGTTCATTTTTAGGTTGAAAACATTATTGATGTTGAAAACATTATTCATTTAGTCAACTTATATTATTCACTATGCTGAAAATACTTGTTATATTGAATTTTCTTATGGTAAACGATCTTATGTCTCTAGAATTTCCTCGTATGATCGCCCTTGACCTATCAAGACTTTCATTGCATAAAATTCACTCCTCTAGGATTTCCAACTTTACCTAGCATCTTGACACCCTTGACAGGTCAGGACTTCATCCTTTGTTAATCATCCAATCATCCATGACCTACTAGAACATCATCCATTTCCAAGCATCTAGTCCTCCTTAACCTACTTGAACTTTCATCACATGCCCAACATCTGATCCTCCATGACTTGTCAAGATTTCCCTTCACATGCCCAACATTCCTATCAAGACTTTCCTTCACATGTCTGACATATGGTCTTCCATGACTTGTCAGGATTTCGTTCACATGCTCATCATCTGGTCCTTTATGACCTATCAAGACTTCCACCAACAACGTTGTTTGAACTTCAACTGCCAAATGGACGTCAACTGTGACTTACTTGGACTTCTTCCTTGCCAACTCCCTATTGTACTCCCAACTGTCAAGTATGTAGTCAGTCATTATCCACTTGAACTTCTCCACTATCAAATATCCAATCAATCTTAACATTAGAGCAAAAGGTGAAGCCGTTACTTTAGCCGCCCAAGGTGGTCCCACACTATCTGGAAGAGAGTAAATCACAAGGGGCATTTGGCCTAGTACAACGACCTTTTGCATGAGAGAGTTCAAGCACTCAATGAGGCATTTGTGTAGGATTGAGTGCACGTGAGGGGGGGGGGGTGAATCACGTGTTTTAAAAAATTCTTTTCTTTTTTGAAAACCTCTCGAAAATATGAGTCATAGTGGAAATAAATAGATAAAGAAAATAGCAAAAGAAAATAAGTGTGTGATTCATTTTTACTTGGTTCAGAGCCTTCGCCGACTCCTATTCCAAGGCCCATGATCCTCTAGACCGTATCGTTAGGCAATTCACTAATTCCCTTCCGAAAAACCCTTGGATAGAGAAATCGATTACAAAGATGGAGTTGGTGTAACAACACTACACCAACTTATATAAGTAAATAAATTAAGAACAGTAATTACATCGTTACCGACAATAGTATTAGTTTAGCTCAAGGATGGTGTTGCTCTGTCTACAGTAGGTGGACGTAGTAGAGTCACAACAGAGCTGAGGTGGAGTAACAACACAATAGTATGATCGAGAAATCTCTTGTAGAAGTTGTACTTTGAGTGTTGAATGAAAGCTTCTTTTATACATGCATGGGGGAGCCCCTATTGAGCTGGGGAGCCTCCATTGAAGCTGATTTGATCCGCTCACCTCGGTGAGTTATTTTCTTGGGGACGCCTCCATGCTGATGAGGGCGCCTCCATCACCTCAGTTAGGGCACTTCTAACAACCAGGGCGCCTCCATCCAGCTGAAACTTCATCCTCGAAGTTTTATCTTCATGAGGGCACCTCCATCCACCAAGGCGCCTCCATTACTTCACTGAGGCACCTTAGAAATCCATCAAGGTGCCCTCAGTGCCTAGAGTCAACCAGGGTGCCTCCATCACTGAGCATTGTTCATCTGAGGCTGATTTTTGCTTAACTCCTACAAAATATGTTAGTACAAAATATAACTGCAAAATAGAGTTAGCACTCATTTAATAAATGGAATGAAATGCATATTATGACTTAGACCACATCTAGGTCTAGTCTGATCTCCTCTTCGTGCAATCTTTGACCTACTAGGTCTTCTTGTCGGAATTCCACATCCGGACTTCAGCCAATCGTCTAGTCCTCTCTAACCCGATTGAACTTCCTGCCAGTTGTCTAGTCCTCTCTGACTCAGCTGGACTTCTCGCCAATCGTCTGGTCCTCCCTAACCTGATTGAACTTTTACCTGGTGTCTGGTCCTCTAGATCCATCAAGTTAGTTAACCTGCACACTTAGCTCAACTTGTTAAACAACACAAGTCCAACTTTAACCTATTATCATACATCAAAACTTTGAGTTATACTATTAGTGCCAACTACACCAACAATCTCTTCCTTTTTGATGTAATGACAATCTGAGTTAAAGTTAGAAAAATATAGCCTTTTCTGGCTAAGTAAAAGCATGTGTATAAAAAAGAGTAAAGACATAATATGTTCTTTTTGAGTTTGTCTTGTATAAGAGGATTTTAAGTTTGATTTTTTTTTTAACTTAACCCTTATCCTCTCTCTTTAGCATACATCAAAAATATAAACATTCATAGCATAAGCATAAGTATACTAGCAAATAAGCAAGAATTTGCTAAGGTTGATCTTATTAAAAAAAATTGAATTTCTAAAGGATTTTTGAAAATTATTTAGAAAATCTTAGATAATTAAGCATTGTAAATTTTCAAAATATTTGTCAACCTTTTTCTTTTCAAAATATTTTTTAAGATTTACTTTAAGGATTTTTCAAAGTTTTGCAAATTTACTTTTTGAAAGAATTTTGAAAATGATCAGAACTCCACCTCAACTTGATATATCCTTAGGAATCCTAGTTAACTACATGGAAAACTACCTATGTGTTTTAGGGGTTGCTAAAAAAAAGAGTTTTTCAAAATATACTGTAAAAAATACACATTTATCTAAAAAATTATCCTTAAATATCTAACTTTATTTAGCTTGCATAATATAGAAAATCATTAAGTCTTATACACAAGTTAGCCATGAGTGGTTGGTTTTTACAAAACTAACCCCTTTTTGATTCATGTCGATACACTTTATCTACATTTGGAATCTAGGGTAACCCTATACATCTCACACCAAGTCTAAGTTTCTCATTACACAAATAAGGTAATCCCTAGGTACTTGTGAGATGCCAAGGCTTCTAAGTCTATGGGAACATGGATTCTAGGGTTCTGACTTAGGCTAAGTCCAAGTTGTTTGTTGTTTTTATATAAAAAAAATAAGTTTTTATAAAATAATAAATAACTTTTAGTAGAAATGAGAAAAGGTGAAATATTATAAAAGCAAATTCTATTATATCACGTATATTTCTAGTTGTCATTATAAATTACTAAATTCGGATTCTGATAGTGGTTTAGTGAAAATGTTAGTCAAGTTTGACTTGGACTCAACATAATTGACTTCAACATCTCCTTTGGCGACGTGATCCCTAACAATGTGATGTTTAATTTCTATATATTTTGTTCTTGAATGATGCACTAGATTTTTGGTTAAGTTAATTGAACTTATATTATCAACATAAATTTTTATAATTTTAAAATCTAAGTTAAAGTCTTTTAATGTGTGCATCATTCATAAAAGTTGTACTACACACTCCCCCATTGCTATGTATTCTGCCTCAGTAGTAGATAAAATAATACAGTGTTATTTTCTACTAAACCAGCTGACAAGTGATGGTCCAAGTAGTTGACATCCATCACTTGTACTTTTTCAATCCAACTTACAGCCTACATAATCTAAGTCAGAAAATCCTAGAAGTTCAAACTCAGTTGTTCTAGGGTAACACATTCCTACATCAATTGTGTCTTTTAGATATCTAAAGATTCATTTTACATTAGTTAGGTGAGATTCTTTAGCACAGGTTTGATATCTATCACACATATTGACTGCAAATAAAATATCAGGTTGGCTTGCAGTTAGGTATAACAGATTATCAATGACACTTCTATAGTATTTCAGGTCAACTGGTTTGCCATTTAGATCACTATCTAAGGTTAAATTAGTTGTCATTGGTGTTTTTATGTCCTTAGTATTCTCCATTCCAAATTTCTTAAGTAATTCTTTTGTATATTTTTGTTGATATACATAATTACCTTCTTTGGTTTATTTGATTTGTAGACCTAAGAAAAAGGTTAGTTCACCTACAAGACTCATTTCAAATTCTTGTTCCATCAAAATTATGAACTCTTTTTAAAATTTTGAATTTGTTAATCCAAAAACTATATCATCTACATATACTTGGGCTATAAATATATATGATTCAAAGGATTTGACAAAAAGTCTTGAGTCAATTTGTTCTTGATTGAATCCTTTGAATATCAGATATGTAGACAGTCTTTCGTACCAGGCCCTAGGTGCTTATTTAAGACCGTATAATGCCTTTATTAGCTTGAATACATGGTCAGGATGATCTACACTTTCAAATCCGGGTGGTTGACAAACATAAACCTCTTCCTTGATTAACCCATTTAAGAAAGCGGATTTAACATCCATTTGGTAGAGCTTGAATCCTTTATGTGTTGCATATTCTAGCAACATTCTTATAAATTCAAGTCTAGCTACCTGGGCGTAGGTTTCATCATAGTCAAGTCCCTCTACTTGACTGAACCCTTTAGCTATTAATCTTGCTTTATTTCTTATTGTTTCACATTTTTCATTTAACTTATTTCTAAACACCCATTTTATTTCTATAATTTTTTTGTCTATAGGCAAAGGTACTAAGTCCCAAATATTATTTCGTTCAAATTGAGCCAATTCTTCTTACATGGCTATAATCTAATCTGGATTAGGTAAAGCCTCTTCTATTATCTTTGGTTCAATTTCAGATATTAATGCAATTTGACTTAGATTTCTAAATGTTGATCTAGTTTGGACCCTCAGGTCAGGGTCACCTAATATTTGTTCGATTGGATGACTTGGATTTACTCTGGTTGTTCTTGAATTAATTGGTTCTTGTTGTTGAGTTTGTTCAGTTTCTTGATCATCTTCTATTTGATCTAGAGTTTCACTAACTGCTCCTTGATTGGTGCTAGATCTAATAAAATCTATTGGTTGATATTGAGTCTGATTTTGGTTAGATTCTTTAGAGTTTTCATCAAATTTTACATTTTTTACATTTGTCATTTCCTCAATTCTTAGTGTGTTTTTGTTATAAACTCTGTAAGCTCTACTATTAAATGAATATCCTATGAAAATTCAATTTTTCAATTTTTGAGGTAAATTTTCCTAAATGTTCTCTTGTATTTAGTATAAATATATTACATCCAAATACTTTAAA
>JBBUKS010000078.1:2772406-2788261 GCA_038050645.1 Hedychium gardnerianum | reverse complement strand
AACCATGAGGGTCTAGGCCCAAAGTGGACAATATCATACCATTGTGGAGATATCTAAAATTCCTTCGGTCCTAACAAGAAGTACCCGCCTCAAAGTAGTAGGAAGCCCTAGCTGTTCTCAAATTCGATGCCCTGTCTCGAATCCGGATCCTATAAGTAGCAAAATGAAAACTACTTAAGTGTTAGGCTAATACTAGTAATAAAACTCATTAGCTAAATTATACGGATTTATCATCCTAATTAATGGATCGTAGAGAACCAATTTAAACATAAAGGTTAGTTATCCTATACCAATTTAATGAATCCTCTAAAATCACATATCATATCCTCAGTTGCTAACTTAATTTCCAATTCATACATGAGGATATCATTTTGCCTAATTGGTACTAAATTCTAGTTCAAGGAAACATAATCCACAATTAACCCTAACAATTAGGTCTATTACATAATTCAACTAGATCTAGGTATTGTTACCCCATTGTCAACTCCTTCTTCTCTGGTGGTAGCTCACGACTGAGCCAAGGTGGTCAGATCTGGACTAGGGTGGCTGGAGCAGAGAGAGTTAGCCGGCGACAGCTGAATTGGACGAAGTAACAATCCAGGCAATGGATCTGGCCAAACTAGTGGCTGAGATGGAACAGTGGCAGCAACTGCATCTGGCTGGCGACACTGTAATGGTCGGAGCACTGGATATGGCCACCTGTGATGACTGGCAGTGAAGCACAGAAATGCTGGCCGGAACAAAGGTGGCTCCGGTGGCTGAGGCTATCAATAGATTAGTGAGATTAGCCGACGTCAGGGTCGGATCTGCCCTAGGAGGTCAATTCTGGTCGAAAGTTAAATCTGGACAGTAATGGTGGTCGGCGATATAGATCCGACCTAGATATGGACGGAGGAAGGGGTCGACGACTGATCTCCAAAAGGGAAAGAGGAATTGGGACCTGAGCTCTTTGGTCGCGATCTCCATGGTTGTGGCCTGCAGTGGCCGACGATGAGGGCAATAACATCGGGTGAAGGCCGAGGAAGGCTCGGTTGGAGATCAGGGAAGAAGAGAGGGAAATCTAGGCTTGGCCTTGAGCTAACCTTGGTGATCAGCAACGGCGACCATGGATTGGTGTCGGTGGCTGATAGTATCACCGGTGGTGTCGGGGTGGGCTTCATGAGGAAATGAGGCAGAAGAGAGGAGAGAGAAAGGGTCGGCAAGGGTGGAGAAAAGTCGAGAGTGAGTTGAGGGAGAAGAGAGTGTGTGTGTGAGAGAGAGAGAGGGGGTTTTAAGGAAATGAAGCTAGGTTTTATAATTAAATCTAGGTTTTTTCTTTATAACTTAGGTTAATTAAATCAATCAACTCCTAATTTTTGATATTACAAATAGGTCCCTTCAAAGCCTAATAGTTTTATCTTCTTAAAAGATATCAAATAATTCGGTTTAAATCCTAATTTTTTTTTAAAAACTCCCAGAAAATTCTGGAAGGTTATTTCTTAATCCCCACTTATTATGTTATTATTATTTTATTTACCATATCTTACCAAAAAAAAAAAGGTTTTGTTTCAAGCTTAGCTGACTAAAGAGATTTCAATCTATTATAATGATTTGAGTCAACTAGATAGTCAATTAATCAATTGTTTGATTTTTAAAAAAATAGATTGATCGACTTGGTCTTAACTCACTTAAGTTGATTGATAGACGTTGAGTTGGATAGATTAATGGATTTAAATCAAACAAAATAGCATTGAGTAGAATGAAGAGAACAACTACAAATAAGATTTTCGCAATCAATATTTCAATTGACTGGTTAGAATTTAAGTTGACTGAATTAAATAGAATAACTAATTGAATATCTAAGATCATTTTAAAAGTTATAAATAGATAAACAAAGGGAGCTCATTTAACAATTTAAAAACTATTATTCTACTATAATTCCACTACTCCATGTCATTATTATTTCATTTATAGTCTTTTATTCTGTAGGCTTAAGGTTTTTACCTTTAAACTATAGTTTTTGTGAGACAAGTTTTTCTTTTGTTCTACTATTTTTAGCTTTATTGTACTAGATTTCTTCACTGTGGTAAGGAGAACAGTAATTCTATAACTTGAATTGATATAATAATGTTTGGTATAAGATTGTAAATTTGTTACTTGACAATGAAAATGTAATTTTCGATCTTAGATTGAAATTTTATCTATATGAATTTTAAAAAATTCTAATTTGTCCATTTAGATGTGTTAGGGTCCCTCTGGAGCACTTATTGTGAAACATAAGCAATTTAAGTTTATGAATTAATTTTTGACTAAAATTAGTACATGGATTTAAATTGGTCTAAATTAGAAAATGCATAAAATGAATCCAAATGGCCCAGGAAACATAAAGCATGTTTATTTGTAAAACTTGAGTAGTTTTGATTTATGTAACAATTTTAGTTAAAATTACTATATGAACCTAAATCTATCTAAATTAGAAAAGAAAGTCATAGACTCTAGAGGGTATTATAGGGATCACAAAGAAGTGCTTATTTGTTTAGCAATTTTAATCCATGTACTTATTTTAATTAATTAATTTATTTATTTATTATTATTAGTTTTTAGTTGACATTAGGTATTCAACTTATGTCGATAAATCTTGAGATATCAGTCCGACCTCACGAAAGTTTTTTACTGATCATCAGGGCAAATCGAAAAGAGCTCACAGCAGGCAGTTCATCAGCCCCCAACATTCTTAGGTCAATCGCACATTAAGGGAAACTCATTCACTAATTTGTAGAAGTTGAAACTCGATTCTTAAATATCTGAGAAACTAAGAAGACATTCTGTACTGTACCTTTTTCCCAGGGATCATGTACTTATTTTGTCAATACTATTATAGAAACTTAATTTAGTTGAAATAAAAAAAAAAGTCATATAATAACCCAAGAGGATTTAGGAACGAAGAAGGAAACACAATGTTTTCTTTTAATGAGATTTAAGTAATGTATGTCCAGTCCAGTGGGTAAAAAATATTATAGAGGTTTATATTTAAGATTTGGGCTTAGGTTATCTAAAATTGTTAAATAGACCCAAACCTGTTTAGATTGTAAAGTAAAAATAGTACCAATCTAATCGGCATATGAAACACAAAAGAGGATCCTTATTTATAATTTTGATAAATCCATATAGCAGTTTAAAAATATTATTATATGGATCAAAATTGTTCAAAATTATATTTAAAAAATTGTAGGAGTTCAATGAGTCGAGGGAACACGTTAGAAAGTTCATATTTGAGATTTGAGTTGTTTGGATCCATATAACAATTTTATCCAAAACTAATATATGAAAATTGATCTAAATTGCAAAAGACTTTATACGAGTTTAGTAGGTTTAAGGAACACGTGGACTCATATTTGCAATAATTGACGAAACTATTACATACATCTAAACTATTTAAAATTGCCAAAGGAAGATATTGTATGAATCTAATGGATTTAGGAAACACAATAGGGAGCGCTAACATTTAAATTTTGGACAATTTGAAATCATATAGTAATTTTGATAAAATTGCTATATTGACCTAAAACTATAAAAATTTAAAAGAAAAGGGTTACTCATGTTATCCTTTACAACTTAATTCCTTGAGAACCTAACTCGATAGACCGCAAGCATAAATAAAACATAATAGGCAACGAGGATAAATAGTGTAAGTGAAAATTCTTTTTATGGTCCATTGAGATTTCAATCTGATTTATTTAATGGTAAGGATAAATTTAGGAGAAAATAATAAGGTGTTTTTTTTGATGTCGCAAGTGTATAATCATCGTCAAATAATAAAAAATATCATTCTCATGAAAACTGAAAATCGAGTATCAATCTACGATATGAAATTAATTATCTAGGAAATCCAAAATATATGAAAGGCTTGAGAAAACAGAGAAAGTCACAAGGAAAAGTTGCTAGAAAGAAATTTGTTAAAAAACGATCATAGAACTTCGGTTTCACCACAATGACTACAGACATCATAATCTATATTTGATTTCCTAATTCTCATTGGTTGTTCATGTAGGTAGATAATTCTAATTTAACCGACGTAATCTTTTAGAACTACACTGATCTATCCGTTCAAACATGACGCTTACTTTTAGGGTGACATTGCTGAAGAACCGCTTTCACATGGAGGTCTCTATCACGAGATGCTCCATAATTCTCGAGTTGCATTCCCTTACTACGTGACGCCGAATCGAGGTGGACCCATTAAGCTCCGTGAAAGCCTAGGGAATCCTTATAGTAACCCGACCTATTTTCGTGACAAACCCCCCACGTCTCAGTATTTTACGGGTGGAAGATTAGTTCACCTCTTAGTCCTTCCATGCACTCCTTGGGATACGAAAATACGCTTTTGGCATTGAGTTCATATATATACAGTAGAGTCCGACCACAAACAATTAAATCATAGAATAAAAAAATACAAATATATGAAACTTCAGAAAAACAAAGCATCTACATGTCAAAGGGTTACTCTCTAGTCCTAGAATTAAGAAATACTACTATATAGACATGGAGTTACAGTAAAAAAAAAACATGTTTAAATTAGCTTTTACAATCCAAACTCAAGAGAAAAGAGAAAAAAAAACTTATTTTATAAAGCATAGATCATCTCCGGACTGCTTCTCCAACTCCAAACATGGATGAGAACTCTTACTCCTTAGAATGACTCTCCTAGAGTTCTTTGGTGACAAAGAACTCTTCCTCCTTGATCCACAAGTCTTGGGAATCTTTTTATAGTCTCCCCAACCTTTAAAATATGAACTTTCAAAAATATCAATTTTACAAAATTTGCGATAGAACATGACCATATGAAAAACACACGACCAAATCGTGTCTTTTTCTATGGCCTCTGCCGAAATAGAATACGACGGTGTAAAAATCACACAATCGAATCACAAATTTTTCTAAAAAAATTTCTGAAAAAATACACTCCCGTGTCAAAAACAAACCAGCTCTTAATGGTATATCAAAAAAGAACATCCTTCAATAATTTTCAAAAAACACAAGTCCCTTTTAAATTTTACCTAAATTAATTTATCAACTTGCAAATAGCATTGTCGCAATTAACTTATGTTGAGATGTCATTTCAAAAAAACAATGACACAAATGCCTATAAATAAAATAAAGATAAGATATTTATAATTAAATTAATTTGTGGAGTTAGTAAAATCACTTGTGATTGACATGGTTCATGCCTAATAGAAGTGATGATCTATTGGTCGAAAGAGCTATAGATCCTTCTCTACAACACAGATATAAAACATTTTATAATACTTCAAATTTCTAATCAAAAAGAAAAGTTTGAAATTGCGGTAGAACGTGCAATATCCTCAAAGAACCACTAGTATAGAATTATTGCCGAAGACAATGAATATTTTTAAATCATTTCCATGAGATAATAACATATTCAACATGAAGCTCTAGATTTTTTTGGGAAAAAAATGACAAGAATACAGTGTAGTTTGCACAAAAGAAAACCACAAGAGATCTTAGCATCCAGAAATTATTTTCAAAATGCTTTATGAAACAACCTTCCAAGTTAGGTGTCAATTCCAACGATAATGAAGCCATCGCCAAATTACTGTCGAAGTAACCATAAAAATCTTGGGGTTGTTCAACTTTCTGAAGGGTTTTCGGATTTGAGTAGATGTTCGAATTGGTGACAGTTAGCACCTACTTCCCTGAATGAAGAAATCAGTCTTGCTAAAATTTTTGCAAGAGTTAACTTGAAACCTATGGAACAAGAATGCTCCCGGCTCTTTTCAGTCAAGCAAGCATCGGTAGTAAGGGAACCGACCACGCAACCTTCCATGTAGGTTTCGCAAGCTTTAATAATGTAATGACCACGTCTGTGGAAGTGATCCTTTACCAAGTCTTCAAAATGCTGAATCAATAACATAAAGATGAGAAGAAAAAAAACATGTGAAAAGAAAATGTAATAGGATTGGTAAGAAATTTGATAAGATTTGACTCCCCAAATAATGTGGAAAAATTGGAATACCAAGGATGATATGTTACTATTGGAAGTAGTCATCATCAGTACGTAGAAGACTATTTTAGATTCCCTGAAGTAAACATTACATTTGGTTTTCAAAGGAGAAAACAACCACATTGCAAAAAAATATATATAACTAACTATATTTTTTTGAACTCCAACTGTCTACCATGTTCACATAGCAGGAAGAACTAAACTCAATAATATGGATTCACCATGATAGGTATTCAAAATTCTGTGATAAGATCAGGTACTTCGACAAAAACCATCTTAATGAAAAAGAAATGAGTGCATTTTCACCTAATAATCCAATAAAACTAACAAGTCATTTTCAATTTTATCTGATATTCCATTAAAACTGACAAGTGTGTGTTCATGAGCTCATTTTCACCTAATAGTCCAATAAAATTGACTAGTTATTTCAATTAACATGTGTACCAGTGCTCGCATGTGGGTGTTGGTGCATATGTGAGTGCATTTTCATTTAATAATTCAATAAAACTGATAAGTTTTTTTCAATAATTATATGTATGTGTGTTGTCAGAAACAATCAAGGAAATGAAAAACAGATAGAAAAGATAACACAACTGCAATATAAACAAAAAAAAAGGTTTAACTTCCGCCTATCTCATGCACTTACCATGGGGGGCCTTCTCAAAAGGTACAGCATAGTTTTCAAGTTGAGTAGGTAGGTGTTTTCATTGTATGGTATTGCATTCTTCTCGCCTTCAACTGTTCCAATCTGCTTATCATAACCAGCTTCATTAAAGTATGGTTTATCATTAAGAACCAATCCTTGTAGTGAAACCAAGACTTGGAGGATGCTAGAAGAAGATGGATCCCAGACTTCATTTCCCCTGCCTGTCCATGTATTTAGCAAGCTTAAGCACACCTTCCCATCCACATACAAATTTGGATTTATCCGCAAGCCACCAGAATGATAATAGACTGACTGCAGAATCAATAAGAGTTAGCAACGAGAGGTATTGATTGTAGAAACCAACACAAGTGAGAAATAACTAAACAGGATTAGTTTTCGATTAGTTTAGAGTAAGCAACAAACAAAGAGACCTATAGTAAACAGAATGTTAGTATCTAAAACCATCAACTTATGTATGAAAATAGAAGATAATAATAACATAGTTACCGGTGGGACTTGAGGGTAGTCTGGAGGAAGGTAAAAATCAAAGAAAAAGAGGCCATCATGATATGGTGTCCCACTTGCTCCAACTATTACCGCTCTTATTAAATCCATGTGGTCTTCAAATACTCGTACATAAATAGCATCTGTAAACAAAAGCACAAGTAGAGTTTATGTTTTCATCATGTCTGCATGTGAATACTGCCTATTCAGCCATATTCACTTACTGGGTAGGTTCTTTTCAAGAATACTCCATTCTTGCTGAACCTTTTTAACCCACTTCCTTCCACCATTACACTGCATTTTGATTGTTATAATTAATACAGCCACAAAACTCAAATAAAAAGCATAACCATAAATAAAATTTGACATCAAGAATGAAGAATGGAATAGACAATGGTAGATTAAAAGTACAGCAAATATACGAAGAATGTATAACTGAGCTGTGTGAAAATTGTGCCTCAAAAAATGAGCATAAAATTGAATAAATAATCAATTACCGCCTCAGCATCACCAAGATAATGATGATCTTGAGGATTTTCAGCAACATCAAAGTGCTTGAAAGTATATGCATCATCCGTACTATTTGTTCCTCTATCAATATCTTGTGTTGATGATGATTGGTTCAAATTATCATCAACTTTCATTTCAGTCTCTTTTGTTGCTGCCACATGATCATACTCTATTTCTGTACATTCATGTAGCATTTGTGCAACGAGACCATCTGAAACATCATAACCTTTACTCTCATCCTCCTCATCTAATGTCATTTCAGAAGTAGCATGGTTTGCTTTATATTCTGCTTCACTTTCTTTTATCTGATTCGAACCCGATACGTCCAATTGTTTCTTAGCCTGAAAAAGTAACCCAGTCGCAAACTTTGTAACATAATCAAAAGCAGCAAGAGATACTGCAAGTGGTCCACTTCGTCCACCAGTATTGTCTTCTTGTGATGTTGCAGTATTCTTTTCTTTTTGGACAGGGCTCTTGCTAGGATTCTGTGAATCAGTTTCCTAGAATTAAAGACATACATATTAAAAACATAAAAAAAAAAGAAAAAAAAAGAAGAATTATTAACAACGATGAACATATTGAATCAACCTTCTCATTGATATCAAGTACATCCACCTCATTTTCATCGACTGTTTCCCAACTAGCACCATCATCACTGACTTCATCATCATCTCGACCAACAACATAAATTTCCTGAGGTCCAACCTGAAAAAAATATATATGGTTAAAGTAGATAAGCAAATATAAGAAGAAAAAAAAATAGGAAACTCATAGATTTGGATTTTATGTTAATTCTATGAAGGTCTCAAACATTAGAACCAGTCTGGTTTTCTCAGGCAAACAGTATACCTTTGAGATCATCCCATCAGCCCATGTAACTTCAATGTCACCATCTTGGAGACCAACTATATTTCCAACCCAAGATAGGCTTGTAAAGATCTCACAGGACTCTTCATTTTGGACCTGATTCTCTTCATCAGTTAGGTTTTCTTTTCTTGATTCATCGGCTAATACTTCTGTATTAAATTGACATGCTTGTGCCTCAGTAGGAAATTCAGATTTTGTATTAGAAATGGTAGGAGTGGGCAAGCGTACAACAACATCGCCATAGCAGTAATCATAATCTGGATGTGGATCAAGTTCATATGCACTAACAACTTCCTCACAATCAAATTCCTTCAAGTCTTCTGGCCGGCACACAGGCTTAAGCCATCTCACACATACAGTACGCGCCTGAGAATTGACAGTTTTTACTACTCCAATACGATTAGATTCACAAGCACCGTCTTCCTCATTGGATCCCTTTTCAATCACATACTGTTCAGGGAAAAATTCATTATCATTTGGAGTATGAATTGGAATTAGTGATGTGGATTTCAGTCCATATTCTTTAATTCCATCTTGCCAAACAACATCAACCTTTGTAACAGTGTTTATAATGAAAAGTGCTCTTTCAAAGTTCTCTTCTTTTTTCCGAGCTTTCTTCTCTCTCTTAAAAAAGACTTTTCGCAACTTTTTACGGTATGTTGGCCAGCTTTCATGAGAAGCCTCCTTTGAAGCTGAAGAACTATTGTATAAGCAATTTTCAGGTGTACCAGTTGACTTGGTGCCATTTGAATCACCTATAGATGTTCTAGCATTACTTATGTAATCATCACTTTGAGTATGACCACAAAATTCTTTAGAAGTTGAAGTACATTCAGAAGAACCTTTCATAACTTGCCCAGGTGTAGATTGTCGATCGTTAACATCAGTAACCACTAGTTGCCCTGGTGTAGATTGTTGACCATCAACATCAGTAACCTCTAATTCAAGAGCAGCTGTGGATGCTCCATCATAAATGCAAGAGTTTATTTGATTGTTCTCTATATGACAATTGTAGTCGCCTATTGGTTCTTTCAATTTCTCTGTTGGAATACTATCAGTAGCAGATGATAGCTGCTGACAAGATGAAAGTAGACACCAATCAGCTAATTGCCAGTTTGTGTGTGTAAAGCAAGACAACAAAGTTAAGTTCTTTGTATTCTGCTCTTCAGCAGGAAGAGATACTGAATTAGTACCAATACCCAGATAAGCTGAAGCTATCCAGTAGACAACCACTGAAGCTGTCTGAACTTTGATGACTGTGCCTTCAAGACGGTTAGCTTTCCATAAGCCAGAAACCCATCTAGAACTTTTGAAAACAGAGGAAGAAACAGCTCTAACCCTTTGACCAGGATAGTATGGGCAATCTGCATCATCAACAATTGGCTTCAAAATAGGTTTGAGTCGCAGAGGGTCAGCTTTAACTACTTTACATATGGATCCATCATCAAACAGAACAGTGACATTATCTAACACTTCATCCACTCTGCCAAGCCAAGGGCCAAAAACTACAAAATCACCAACACTGAATTCCCTTATGCGTTTAAGATCTTTGGAGCAAATATTGTTTATCACCTCACCATTCATAGAAAGTAAATCAATTGTAATATTGACATCAATAACAAGTCCTAGTTTTCCAGTTGGATCAATAGCAGAAGTAACAATATCACCATGCAGAAAGCTTCTGTCTACTACCGTGATATCATTAGTATTTTCTGTTGTCTCAGCACCATCACTCCAAGTTATTCTAACTTGCCCATCTGGAAGAGTATTGATGCTATCATCACCATAGTTGTTACGACTATTATTATCACCATTACTCCCAGCATGGCCAGGATCAACCTTATCTTCATCCATCTCGCTGCCATCATCTGTGATGCTGCCTTCTGAGTCTGAATCACCAGCCACTTCGACAACAATTCCAAGCAAACCTTCACGCTTACTACATTTTACAACATCTTGTCTATAAACAAATATATCATTTGTATGAGCAACAATTAGTTCCCCAATTTTCTCTGGATTTTCACCCTCAGATTTACATTCAAAAACAGAATTTTTATCTTTCTCTGGCGCATCTAATTCATTACTTGCTTTCGTTGAAGGATTGTATCCTGATATTTCATCATCTGCATGGTGACTTTCCATTTAAAGTTAATAAAGCCTGTAAAAACATGAAATGTAATTGTCCGTGAATAATGGATGAATCTTTGCAAAGACAAGCAAATTCAATAAGTTATGATATTGTCTAACTATATATAGAGTGCCTCATAGATGAAGAATTATTTAAGAAAAATAAATAGCCTCTACTAATAAATTTAGAACTGTTGACCAAAGCAGAAAAACTCACAAAAAAATAGTTAGTCATATATCAATTTTTATCTCAAAAATCCTAGATATCCACATAGTTAGGTGAGCAATTTAGAAATTAAACACTTTAGCATGATATTAGGGAGGAAGTTCCGTATGAAGAGAAAATTGAACACAATGCATTTAGTCAAAGAGAAAAAACATTAAGGATATAGTAGGTCGCCTAGATAAGTTGTGGCCAACTTATGTATATAAACTTTCACGAACATCCTGAAACTTGGTAAGAGGAGACAAAAAAAAGTAGCCAGAATGGTCAAGACAAGAAAAAGAGAAATCATAAACACATAGCAAAAAACCATGGTATGCATGTAAAACAGTAAGTTTGATCCATACATGGGGCATTTCCTAACAACTGATTAAGACCTTCATCAATGTAGTGTCAAAATTTCCAAGAGTCTTCTCAAGTAGATTAAGAAGCCCTCTAAATTAATTAAAATGTAGTAAATACGAACCACATCATGGTTGATAAAAACCATGGATGACAAAATCAATATCAATATTGTCAATCAATGGTCAAAAATCCAAATATCAGTCATATTAGATTAGTAGAATGTATGGTATTAAAATGTAAATTTTAAAAGGAGAAGTGTTTCATGTATGAGATAATAAATTAAGTTCAAAATAATAATAAAAAATATTTTACAATTTATTATGCCAGATTATAAACAACACATAATATAATTGAAAACAAAGCAAATTATAGTCATATCAGCAATCAAGCTATAAAGAAATCATGTATGATCCTACTGTTAGCAATATTATCAGTATCAGATTATTATATATAATCATACTCGATAATTAGTTAGTTTTAAGTATTAGTATACATGTTATATCCAGAATATTTTTGTCATTTCTCGTAATTTAATCAGATAGTTATGTCAAGGAATTGGGTGTTTTGAGTTAATTGGTTTGGTGACTGACTCTATATCACCCAAAAGGAACCGGATTAAATTGATTTAGAACCAAATGTACTTTGCTCGAATTTAATTGAAACTTAAGGTTTAATTAGGCCTCAATAACATCAATTTGGATAAGGTCTGGGGCCAACAAAGTTGGATCTGCAATCAATTTAACAGGTCATTGTTGGATTGAGGGCATTGTGTTCTATCTCGATTAATGATAGTGTAACAATTAACAATGATAGAGGGAAAGGTTGATATCTCCTCAAACTCACACGGGATCAACAACAAGGCTAAGCAACAAAGTTTCTCATCTCTTAGCTGGATGCAAGCAAGGATAAGGAAGGGGAAAAAAAAGTTAGTTAGATGGGTTGAGACTTTCAAAACCAACTTGATCTGTCCAAATTTGAATGATGCCATTCATCCTCCAATAAAATTTAAATCTATTATGATTTTCAATGCTTCTCTATCAATGTTTCTCACATGCCTGACTCTTGCAAATAATCATATTAGCCTTCGTTTATCCAACCAAACTTAGCCAATCCATCTTAGGATCATTTTTCTATGTCAACCTTAATTGGAATATCATTTAAATATGCTTGAAATTATCTAAATTGGATTTGTCTTAATATATTAACAACTGTTGAAACTAATTTTTCTTCCTAATTCTCATAAATAAAAAATCCTATCAGGCAAGAAGTTCCAATCCCAAATTCCTACCAAAATAATACTGTTTAGCAGTTATTATTGTAGTATATTAGTGCAATGTTCCCTATTCCATTTACGGTCTCTCTACTAGCATTTGTTTAGTACACCCATCAACAATCATCAACTTTCTAAAGCCTTAGTTTTACTCCAGTTTTGGAGGCAAGATATTCAGCAAATAGGGTGTTACGCATAATATTGCTAACTCCATAGACCTACCAAACAACTATCCAACAACAAAGATAATGGCAGTTCAATTGTCTCTTTGGAAGCAATAACATAAGAAGATAAAAACTTAGTAATAAAATAGATTTTTTTGCATTTGAATGGAATTGAACACCAATAACTTAATGTGATAATTCATAATTGCATTGAAACTTCACTAGCTTTGGAATCAATATGCAACTTCAGTATCCTTAAAAAGTGTATGATGTTTCACTTTAGCTATTGAAAACTCAGACCATAAGAAACCAAGAACCATTTCAGCTCAATCAATATTTATGAGATGAAGCATGTTAATTGTGTGCTTGAATAACCCAAAACAATTTGAGCACATACTAGATAGCAGTTATTCCATTTCACTTTGTTAACCATTTTATTGAACTTAGGAAAATTAAACTTATCCTTACAATTCATAAGATCAAAAGAAAGTGTTGTTGTCTAAAGGGCAGCCCGATGCACGAAGCTCCCACCAATGCGGGATCCAGAAAAGGATTTATTGTACGCAGTCTTATCCTGTTTTGCAAGAAATTGTTTCCACGACTCGAACACTAAATTGTTGTCTGTCTAAAGATGATAAAATACCTCTACAACATTCATAGAATAACATCAATGGGCATGCAAGTGCAAAGACAGCATTAAAACTGATCCACAAATTACTATTGTACCATCCATCTAATGAATTTTCACTTCAAACTAAAGCCTGAACAGTATAAACATTTCAAAGTTTAGTTTAGAGTATTAGCCACCTAGCTGACTTCAGTTTTCCTAGCACTAAATATACATAGAATAAATTTCGTATCTAGAGAACAAATAGATAAAACCTTTCGCAGTTCATGAAATGCAACGCAACTCAACTTCACTTGATCTTCAAAAGTACAATATGTTGCGGATCCAAAAAAGTTACAAAGAAATAAAATAATAAAGAAAGAAAATCATGGTATGCTCCTTATGTCATGCCCTTTTATTCCACATGGAAAAAAATTACAGCCGTGATGACCTCTCGACTGAAGGATGCCCAACCAAACAAAAACATCCTCACCAGAGCTACTAGAGTCGGTAATCAAATCCAAAAGAAAGAGAGCCAATATCAACAAAGAGTACACTACCTAGAAGAACCAATCCACAAATCAGAGGTCAAAAAGTGAACAAAAGGCGTAAAAATCAATCCACAGCGTTCTACCCATTTCCCCATCAACCAAGGGAGGAACAAATTGAAGGTTCGATTGTGATCAGGGAAATGGATAGATTTTCCTCGTTAGGGATTCAGGAAGCGGGAGGATCAAAGAGAGGGATAGGGGTTCGCACCTCGATGGATGGCGCGGCGGCGGCGGCGGCGGCGGAGGCGAAGGCGAAGGCGGCGATCTGCGATGCCGATGAGGTGTCAATTGGCGGAAGAGAGAGTCCGAGCTGCAGCGAGACGGCGATAGGTGAAAGGAAATGGTACCGGAGGGTAGAAGGAAGTAATGAGGAGGGTGGACGACAAGGGTTGCGCAGCTCGTTGTCTCCTCTTTCTTTTTCAACAACAAATTTGGAGCACGACTTGTTTCGATGGGTTTGGGCGTTGGATTCAAAGCATTGGCTATTGGGGCATTGCCAGCAGATGAGCTGAGCCTGAGACTGCGCGAGCCACAGCTCGCAAATGGGTTGGATCACACTCAGTATAATTGGACTGGGCCCATATTAGCTGGATTGTTTTTTAAGAAAATCTAGTGTAATTGTGCCGACCCATATTAGAGGACTTGATATATATATACACATATGATAGTTTATACATCTCGTTTCATGGGCGACATGAATGACTCTTAAATAATTCAAGTGTTTGAATTTATTCAGATATTTGGATTATTTTTTATATATATATTTTTAAGCATTGGATTGTGCTAATAAAACTTTGTCTTTAAGGTTTAGGGGTGGGATTATGGTATTAAGCACACAAAAATTTTCAAATCAAAAAAATTTCAAAATTTATTTTTTGGTATATACGGGGTATGTAGAATAAAGTGTGCAAGGTATATATATATATGCATTAATTAAAATTGAAGTAGCCCCATGGGATATTTAGTTGGTTAGTAATATGGTAGGAGTCTTTTCTCAAGGAAAAAAAAATTTCCCTACCTCCTAGTCACTTAGCGGTCGACTATAAGTTGATCTCATGATTTACCTCCCTTCACATAACCTGAGGACGGATTATGAGAGCATCTAGGATGATCATAATCATCTTTTGCTATAATTAATTGAAATTAAAATAGTCCCCACAGGGGGTGTCTAGTTGGCTAGTGGGCAGAGATCAATTCTCGACCAGAGCCAATCCTTGTTGTTTAAAGGCCCTAGGCGAAACTATAAATTATGCCCTAATTTTATCTTTCGAGCACTACTTCTTCCAAAAAGAAACTTTTATATCATCCATCATAGAATATATACACCTAAAAAAAAAACACATAAAAAAAACTCATTTAAAGTGTCTTCGTGATGCAATTTTAAAGGAAAAATCATCAATAATAGCATCATATTCAATGTTTTTCAAAATATTCTATTTAATGCATAAAATTGTTAATCCATTTAGCCTATCTTAAGTCATTTTGGTCCGTAAAAAAGATTCAATTCACACCTACTCTTTAATTGCCCAAGAGCAATATCGACCACTAAGATAAATAAGCTATTCAAAAAGATTCTTCTAGTAATTGATTTTCCCTTTCAATGTTAGCAATCTCATCAAAATGCCTCTTTCTACAAATTTTATGTTTTGTATGAAATACAGGCTCAATTTTCATATCAGATATTTTTTTTTTAACATCAACCATAGCAAAAGCAAAACCATTTTCTCTATATTTTTCAAAAAAGAAAACAAGACCAGACAATTATTTTGCAGCAACATAAAGATGCATATAGTTTGATTATAATTTTTTGCTAATTAAGTTAATTTTATGCAAAATATCATACCAAATAACAAGGCTTAATATAAATTCAAAACTTGAAAGTTCACCGGATGCTAAAGTTTCAGCATCTCTACTTAATTTGTTGTCTTCACTTATTTCTGCTAATTTGAATAAAGCTTCTCTAATTTGGGAAGCTTGAGATAGTATTGCTTTGACTGTTTCAATATGGCTTTCCCATCTTGTAGTTGACAATGATTTTAA
>JBBUKS010000078.1:2761692-2772306 GCA_038050645.1 Hedychium gardnerianum | reverse complement strand
ATACTTTAAAAGAGACAGTGCTGAGAGGTTGCTTTCCTAAGGAGATCCCTGTCACATGATCCCACAACCCCCTAGATGTCTCCTCCTACTATGCCAACAAATTAAAACTGATCAGATAAGATCTATAATAGCCTATGCTCCTCGTGGCATATCGATCTACTTTCGTAGGCGACTCTCCACATTTCGGGATTCTATGGGTCGGAGGATTGGGTTCTCCTTTTGGTCCTTCCTCAAATCCTCATGGGATATGAATCTTGTTCTTTTGGCATCAAGATTGTGTGTACATAGTAGGCCCAGACCATAAACACGCATTTCATCAAATAGAAAACATGCAAACTCTATAGATTCAAACAAAAGAAATGTTTACATATCAATAGAGCTACTCCCTAATCCTGGAATCAAGAGTCTACTCCATTACAAGGGAATTACAGCACAAAGATAATGAAATAAGCATTCTTACAATCCAAAATAGAGAATTGAGAGGAAGAAATGCTTAGCTATATTTGCAGGAAATGTCTTGGGAAGAAATCATTGCTCCGGAGGTGGATGGATCATCTTGATGGAAGAAGATGGCTGCCCTAGGGTTTCCCCAAAACCCTCTCCAAGGAAGGGGGCAGAGCCATCTGGTCCAAGATGATTCAAGCAAGGGTTTGCTTGACCCTTTTATACCTCCCCCAAACTTTCCAGATTTGTCCCATTGGTTGGGCTCCGCCAAAACTAGTTTGTCACCCATTAGACCTCATTTTCTCAGGTTAGACTCTGAACGAAACTTGTAGAGCTTGAAATTATTTTCAATTTGATCGGTCGAACATCTTAAAACTCCAATCGAGAGAAAAGTTATGACCATTCTAAATTCATTCTATAGTTTGAACCAAGGCTGACACGGGTTGTGGCTGCCACCACGGGGGGCCATGGTAGGCACTATTTGCTCCACCAAAACCATGTTTTCACCCCTTATATCAGGTTTTATCTAGTTGCACTCTGAAGAAAAGTTGTAGATCTTGAAATTATCTTTAATTTGATATGTCGAACTTTTTAAAACTCAAACTAAGAGAAAAGTTATGACCATTTTAAGATTGGTATGTAGTATTAAACCAGAGACTGACATAGGTCGTGCCCGCCAACAAGGGGGTCAGTGCCATGCACTATTTTGGGATAAAAATTGGCTAGACCATGCCAAATTGGCATGGCCAGATCGTGGTACCCTTGGGAAGCATTTGAGCTGTGGCACGGCCCGTGTCGGCTGGCACGGGTGGCGACACGGGCCATGTCAGCTGGCATGACCCGCCCGTGGTGAGTGCTGAAGAAGTACGAGAATGGGCACGGCCTGCCCATGGCGCTGTTGGAGAGGACTAGAAATGGGGCACAGGTCATGTCGGCTGGCATGGGTTGCCCATGGCGCTGCTAGAGAGGCCTGGAAATGGGGCACAGGTCGTGCCGGCTGGCACTGCCCCTTCCCCCCCCCCCCCCTACCATGTCAAGCACTATAGACTCTTGGACTCCTCTTAAAAAATGGTCTTTGAACCCCATTTTAGCTCCTTCTCACGTCCTATCAATGAAAATAAACAAAAGCAGCTCTCTAAACTAGAAAGTAACAAAATGAAGCACGAATAGATGAAAACATGTGATATATGCACTTGAAATGGGATAAAATGTTTATCAAACTAAGATAAAAATCCTATATGAAATGCATACATCAGTTGACTACATCACACCCTACCCAAGTAGAAGTTCCTTGTCCTACGGATTCAAATTACTCAAACATATGTCCAAGAAGGTCATCCTTTTAATGTGTTCTACTTTTTCCAAAGACTTACGAGTAATAATCCTGACAAGAGGTCATACGGTATATGTCTCTTAATAAAAGGAGTGGTGAATCATCTATGGGCTATTCAAACACCTTTGGGAACTTTGACTTATACCCAATCATCCCATAACTACACCCCTGAGGGAATGTATAACAAAGATGTCAAGGTGACTTTAAGACCTCAAGTCTAAGGAAACTTGTACTTGAGCTGCAATGAGATCTTCATCACATGTATAGAACCATATGAAGTCTTATAGCAGTTCACATCTGATAAACTAGTTACCCTTAACCATCATCTATACATTGACTCTCAACATTCCAATATTTTTTTAGCTAGTAAGGATCGACTGCTTGGATAAACCAAGGAATATAACATATGCTAGTCTTACAGAATTAATGATGTCTAGTCTCATCAATTTATTGACTAGGGAAAATTTCAATACGTACATAATCACACATGAAAAGATATCCACTAATTGTGATTCAATCACAATTTCTCTCATGTTATGCATTGTATTGTGGACTTCATTAGTTGAGTTTAAGATCAAATCATATGCACTGAGATTGTACACTCAAATAGTGATTTTATTTATCCAATAAATTGTACATTATCTAAGGTGATTGTCTTAAGACACCTCTCAAATACAACACTAATAAGTTTGATCAAGTGTGCAGGTAGCTCAACTAGAAAGTCCTAGTAAGACTAGGAGAGTAAAAGTCCTAGTGAGACTAGGCAAGAAAAAGTCCTAGTAGGTCAACTTGACTGGATACTAGGCAGATGAAAGTCCTAGTAGATCAATTGGACTAGATACTAGGCAAGGAGAAAGTCTTGGCAGATCAAGGACACCAGGCAGAAAGTCTAGCAGAGTCAATGGACCGGATGTCTAGCAGGTTGATGGGTCAACAAGGACTGGACATTAAAAGGATGTCCTAGGGGTCTAAGGATCATATGTTGAGCAGGAAATCAAAATAGGTCTACAGGACCGAATGTTTGGAAAGTTAGGTAAACTCTCCTAAGTAGAGAGATTCTTTCGAAAGGAAAAATGGTGAGTTTGTGTTCTCATTCAGGGAATAGTAGGCGTCAATCCAACCAAAGGGTTTCACTAGAAATCCTAAGTCAAATTGGGACAGGTGAAATTGTGCTAACTCTGTGGTGCAAAAACTTGAGATCGACAAAGTGGCCAAAATAGTGAACTTTGGGTGATCGAAAAGGATCCAAGCGACTGGAGAGTATACGATGATCGGAGAAGAATAAGTCGGGACGGAGTTGGATCGGATGAGGCCTAGCTATACGGACGGCCGGATAAGTCAATAAAAGAGGCTTCAACCAACATCTTTAGAACATCAATTCCATACTTTCTTCCAAGTGCTCCACGCTCTAGAAACGCTGTTACGACGTCGAAATGTTGCTCCGACATCGATACTCTACTTCATATCTTATTTTATTGTCATTATAAGTTGTTTTTTTTATTTTTGTCTTTCATACTCAATTTTTGAAAAGGATCGGTAAACTTGTTACTGATCTCTATCTTTTGTAAGAGACGAACCTCTTTCTCATTTGAGAAAGAGGACATTAGTGGATGCCCATCGGAAGCAGTCAATGACTGTGGGGCTTAGACTAGCAGTACAGGCTGTGAACCAAGTAAAAATAAACATGCTCCTTTGATTGTGTTTTCTTTCCGCTATGTACTTCACAAAATGTGAAAAGTGAGACGCGCTATTCACCCCCCCCCTCCTCTAGCACTCTTTTTTATCCTACACTGCCCTCGTCATTTGTCGTTAGTGCGCCCAACCGTCGGTGTTGCCTCAGTACACGTGAGATGTCGGCAACCCATCCCCTCCTTGTGAATGCTCTCGCAAGTGCACGGTTACGTCGTCAGTAATATAAAAGATTATCGATCCCACATGGACTGAGGACTAACGCACTAGTGAGTCTATGAAGCAAGTAGCTAGACTAATCAAATTGTTGGTGAAGGCTTGTGAACTTAAGAAAGAGAGAGGGAGAGAGAGAGTGAGAGGTTAAGGTCCAAGAAGAAGAGAATGCAAGAGAGTTGGAAAAATTGGTTGGGAAAGCGATTTTAGGCTTTCGGTTTCACTATAATACTAGATAATGTCCCTAGAATATGTTCATCTTCATATTCTACATACTTATACCTATGTAGCAAAGGATTAGTCTCTATTTCAAAGTCTTTTGACTCTAGAAGTAGGTAAGTATCGATGTCCTTTGTCACTAAGGGCATAGTAAGTTTGGTTGAATAAGTATCCATTGTCACTAAGGATCTCCATATTATCCAGTCTAGTAGCAATCTTAAAATAGGAACAAATCCTTCACATCTACATGCATTAGTCACATACACATTTCGTCAAACATGTAGTAGGCATAATACATATAGAACAAGTAGTAAACATCTCATAGAAATAAAGAAATTAACATATCCATAATTCATACATCACCAATCACATCATAGTTACTCCCTAATCCTAGAATGTAAAGTATCTACTCCATAAACAAGGGTAGAAAGTATGAAGACAAGAAAGTAAACATTCTACACCCTAATCTAAAGAAAGGGGGAAGAAATGCTTAGCCAAATGAAATCTTTGTCTTCGGGAGCCTCCTTGCTTGGATGATGGATGGAGTGGAGAAAACGGCCTTGGATCATCTGTGGAGAGCCCTATAAATGATGGTGGTTGGACCTTGTGGGTTCCCATGAAGGGAAGAAAACCCTCCCTTCACAAAGGGAAAAAAAATCCCCTTTTATAGGCAGGGGGCATGACCCCTGCCTTCTGGACACACGGTCGTTCCTGAAAGGCATAGCCAAAAGCTGAGGTCCTTGTTGGTTGGTGGCATGATCGTGCTTGGTTGGCACGACCCCTATCTGAGGAGGCCCTGGAGGCAAGGCACGGCCGTGCCTTTTGGGCACAGCCCCTAGCTGAATTTTCCCAGAATCACACATGGTCATGCCTAGAAGGCACAGTCGTGGCCTTGTTCCTGCTGAGGCTAAGGCACGACCATGCTGGATGGCACAGTCATGCTGGATGGCACGGTCGTGCTAGATGGCACGGTCGTGCTGGATGGCACGGTCGTGCTAGATGGCATGACCATGCTAGATGGCATGACCATGCTAGATGGCATGACCATGCTAGATGGCATGACCGTGCTGGATGGCATGACCGTGCTGGATGGCATGACCATGGCCTTGGCCCTGGCTGCTCTACTTTTTGCTTTGCTTCCCGCTCTGTTTCTTGCTCAACTCTCCATTCAAGCTCTATTTTACTCCAAAACACGTCTTGTCAATGAAAATAAAGAAAGAGTAGATCTCCGAACGAAGTGGAGTAAAAAGCATGATAATATGATAATATAGATCATAGTAAATGAAACGTAAGTATATGTGCATCATAAAGTGTCTAAAAAATATATAATCTACGTACATCACACCCTCAAACATAAACCTTTGTTTGTCCTCAAGAAAAAACCTACAATCTAGATCTATATGGCAATGAAGTGCATCACAATCTCTAGTGGTTCATGTTAATCCTATCATATAGTTTCATTAGTGAGCATGATACAAGAATTTATTTAAGAATGACCTAAGTAATAGTTCTCTGTGCTTAGTGCAAATAAGTGGTCTAACATTTCAAGTGTCAACTCTCAAGCCTAGTCAAATACTCATTTAACCGTATTCCTTATGCTCCCGGAAGTACCTACCACACGCATAGTTCATCTTTCTCAAACTACACAAGGTCTCAAAGGATAGCTCTTCACAAAAAACTTAATAGTTATTTCTCCAGTAATCTAACTCGGTCTCAAAGGGATAAATTCTTAGTTTCCACTTACGACAACTATTTTTATACCCTTATTCAATCATTTTGTGTGTGTGTGTGTACTTATATGTAGCATTATGTAGCACTATAAGTAAAGGGTTTTTTATTTTTCCAAATGAGTTGACATGATCCGAGTTTCTCTAGAAACCAAAATGTAATTGAGAAATCACCTTAGAAACATAAGTACTGGTCCAGTTCTATGAATCATGACTATTTTTAGATGTATCGACTATCAAAGTCAAGCATAGTGTAAAAGAAATCCTAAGACAAGGCTAATTCTCAAACTCTTACAATTAGAAACATGCTAATTTCATGCTACTATGGATAGGAAGAAGTAGTCCACTAAACATACTAGCACATACATCACAATATTTAAAAATCTAGTAAGAGCATGCTAGCATTTTTGCAAGAAGAATAAGTCAAGCTAAAATGTGATGGTGGTGCAACCGACATGCCACATAATTGAAACAAACTAAATCAAATAAATGCAAGAACAAAACTAAATGCAAGGACAAAACTAAACTATGTACATATGTACAACTCTCCCTTGGACTTGGATATTTCATTGTCCTAATGAAATAAAAAATATGGTGGAGGAGGGCCATATCGCTATGACGGAGGGGGATTCCTAGGCGATGGAGAGCGTGGTGGTCTATAAGGAAATGAAGGCACTCCTAGCAAGTTGCCAAGGTGCTTGTGATATTCATAGAGTGTGGCAACTTGCCATCTTTTGATATCCATAAAGCATCTAAAGTCCTCCATTCTTATTTTCTCATTGTAATAATCCATTACAAATTGGGAGACTTGCTCATGGAAATTCCTTGTCCTCCCAAAATGGTCTTGTACTTTTTGAAACTATTCTTCAGTCAATGACAATTCTCTCCAACATATGTTGGATGACACTATGCTCCTGATGAAGAGTGTCCATAAAAGCACGAAAGTCAAAAAAATTAAATCCAAAGCGACCTGTATCACCATAAGCGAATGAGTGTCTAGCGGGTTCGATAATGGGTTTGGCTCCATGGGAAGAGGATGTAAGGGAGTCCTTGGGGGTGGGACAACCTGAATAGGGGGATCAGGAATGATCCAATTGGCAGGGATTCTAATTGAAGTGCAGTCGGGATTAGGAAGAGGGAGAGGCCACCCGTCATTCCTAAGGAAACTATATCTTTTATTTTCCTGAGCAATCATTTTCATCGCTAGACAAGTGTCTAAGTCAATCTTGGAGTTTCCATTTAAAGCCTCTAACCCATATAACTCACAACCCAAATTAACAACGTTGTGTGTGATATACCCTTAAAATATAATAGTCCCTATAGACGCTTTAGCCGCCTTTGCTAAGGTTTGGAGAAAATAGTAGCATGAATCAAAATAGACTTTATTCAACAACATCACTCCAAAATAATAAAGTTCAACCTTCCTTATTACACCATCACTCTCGACCCAACTAAAGATGGTCTTACTTATAACACGGTGTAGATAATGAAGAATGGGGTTTTGCAATAAAGAAGCCTTACAGCGTGATGGGTCATAGGCATCATCAGTTAAAGTAATCTCCGTCCAAAATTTGTCGCTCTTAAATGAACAATCAAATTCATGACTAGCTTCATTGGAAAAACCAAAGCAATTATTGAATTCAATTAGAGAGCACTCAAAATTTTGATTTAGAAGGCATTTTTTTTTTCATTTGTCATTAGAGAGGAGGGTCTCTATCGAACTAAGGAATTCTAGGGTTAATCTAGGGTAGGTTGGATACTTTAGATTCATAAAGTTAGTCCAACCTATGTTGTCATTCATCCACTCAATATCTTCCCTAATCCCTAAAACTTCCATGGTATAATTGTCAAGGTAACGAGTGCAAATTAATTTATGGCTAACAAGAGTTTCATATCTATATTTTTGCACTTCATTATGAAAAATTATGTCGTACTCATTGTTGTTACCTTCGTCGCATGTTTGCCTCTTTCCTTTCCCCTTCTCGATTGATTTCCCTTTACGTCCGTCGCTTTTCCTTTGCCTTTTTTCCTTTCCTTTGCTTTGCCGGAATCATCATCTTTTTCGGATCCACCACTCATTCATAATTTCTTTAATATTCTAGACATGAGTGAAATTCAAGATGAGAAGGAGAGTTCTAAGTTGTGGTGAGTGGGAAGAAAGAAGAGGAGAGAGGTCTAGATCTCAAATTTTGAAGAGAAGAAGAGGAGAGAGGTCTAGATCTCGGATCTTGAAGAGAATAAGGGGAGGGATATCTTGCACTTGGGGATGGGATGAGGCTTAGATCTATCTCTTGGATGAGTAAATCTAACCAAGAAGAAGAGAAGGGGAGGTTTTTTTTGAAGAGGGAGATGACTTGGATCTTGTTTCGAGAGGAGAACTTGTGAGGTGGAGGAGAGGGACGATGAAGAAAAAGTGAGGAAGAAAAAGGGGGCGCGCGACCATGTGGATTAGGGCTTACGGTCGTGTCTTGGGGCTTAAATGTCATGGGGTCACCACACGACTGTGTGTGAAAAACATGGCCGGGGCTTGAGTGGTCATTGATCCCTCGACATGGCCATGTGGGAAAAGCACCACCGTGGTTTAAGTTTTTTTTTTTTTGTAAAATGGAAGAGAGGGGTACGACCGTGTGTGAAAAACACGGTCGTGTCTTGAGAAGTTACTGATGGATGGACACGACTATTCCTTTAGGCACGATATTGGCTTGTGGAGCTCCTGTTCGAGTGGCACGACCGTGCCTTAGGGCATGACCCAGACTTGATTCCTTGATAGTGAGGGAGCACGACCATGTGTTGAGGGACATGGTCGTGTGGGGAAAAACTCCACAAGTCCTGCTTCTTCTCCTAAGGTCTTGCCTTAGCTTCTTCTCCCTCCATTAGCCCTCCATGCCTGTAGAAACTCCACGGCCAGCTCATGTGGGCCAATAAACCTACAAAAGAAAATAAAAATAAAGAATAAAACTCAAACAAAGATAAAAAATGAAGAAACTAAAAACTACATCTAAAGTGAACTCTTGGGTTGCCTCCTAGAAGCGCTCGTTTAGGGTCATGAGCTCGACCCCTAATTTGGCTCAACTGGGAGCCTTTGCCTTGAAGGGGTTGTGTTCCCCTCCTCCATGGCCATTTGGGTGTGGAACCTTTCTCTCCATCCTAGCTTTCGCCGGGATTATGTACTTTTCAAAACTAGGTTCGACCCTTTTTTCCTTTCCATTAGAGTATGATTATTCTTATGATTTTTCCTTCTCTTTCAGAGATTTCTTCTTGGTCTCTACTTGTTTGAATTCTTCATACCTATTACATTCATCAAATACAAGAATTGTATAAGAGACATTAGATAAATCAAAGCAAGCTTTTTCCTCTACCACTGCCAATGAGAGCTTATGATCTTTCACATCAAAGATAGATCCGGTAGTGGCCAAGAAGGATCTTCATAGAATGTTGGAGATCTTAGAGTCCTCCTCCATCTCTAGCACTATAAAATCGGTAGGGAGTATAAAGTTTCCAACCTTAACTGACACATCCTCTAGAATACCCAAGGGGTATCTATGAGAGTGATCTGCCAGTTGCAGTGTCATTCTTATAAGTTTCAAGTCTTTCAATCCAAAATTATTACATAAAGAAAGAGGCATGAGCTAACACTAGCCCCCAAATTGCAGAAAGCTTTTTGAATGATAGTCGTCCATATAGTGCAGGGAATGAAGAAGCTTCCGGGATCCTTCAACTTAGGAGACATTTGATTTGATATGAGAACACTGCACTCCTCAATTAGGGCTACCTTCTCGCCGCAATCTTTCTTGCGTTTGTATGATAGAATTTCTTTCATGAATTTGGTAAACTTTGACATTTGTTGCAGAGCATCCACAAGAGAGATCTTGATGCATAGTTCTTTGATCTTCTTCAAAAACTTGTCAAATTCCTCATCCCTTTTAGCAATTAAAATTGGTTAAGGGAAGGGTATCGGCGGTACCCAATGGGCTTTTCTCAATTGGTTCGCTATTCTCGACTTCTCCGTGGATGTGCTCATTTTGTGAGAGGGGAGTTGACTTTTCGATCAGCGTACGCTTGATCCCTTACAGTCACTTGGGATTGTCCCAAGGTTCGTCTGCTTCTTAGTTCTATGACATTACAATGCTCAACTTGATTTTGTTCCGGCTTTCCTAGAAATGACCCTTGTGGTGTTGAGGAGGAACTAGCTACTTGTGCAACTTGATTATTAAGAATTTTCAGATGATTCTCAACACTGTCCATCCTTCCACTGAGTTTTGTAATATCATTTCTCATTTCTTGTTGCGTAGCTTTAACTTCCTTTGGTATCTTTTCTAATCTTGAAGGTAGTTGGTTATGTTAATTGCTAGAGGACTGCCCCTTTATTCTTGATTGTTTCTATAAGAGAAGTTTGGATGATTCCTCCATCCGGGGTTGTAGGTGTTTGAGTAGGGGTTGTTGGGGCTTTGATTGTTGAAGTTGCCAATCGCATCTACTTGGTCAATTTGGGCCAATTGTGTAGTAATGGCACCAAGTTGGCAAACTTCTTTGGTATGCCCCAAATCCCCACACATCTCGAAACCTGAACTATAACATTCACTGGATTGGTCTTCATACTCTAAAACTTCTTGGTGATGACATCCATCTTAGCTGACATCAAATCCAAAGTATTTACTCCATGTAGTTCGAGGATCTTTATCGGGTTAGCTATTTCAGATGCCCACTGATGATGGTTGAGTATTACACTCTCTATTATCTCTTCAGCTTCATCAAGGCTCTAGTTCATTAAGGCTCCGCCAGCTGTGGAATCCAAGGATACCTTTGTCTAATAGTTAATACTGTTGGTGCAAGGAGCACCATAATCAAACCTATGTTTTGATGTTGTCAAAGGATCTGAGTTAAGTCTTATTGTTATCTGATGAACAAATCCAGTGTGTAGGATCTCAACTCTGAAAGCCCTAGTAGGTCTGGAGGACCCGATACTAGGCAAGGAAGTCTCGACAGATC
>JBBUKS010000078.1:2674108-2689187 GCA_038050645.1 Hedychium gardnerianum | reverse complement strand
GCAGCTTCAGTGTGTGCTAGTAATTAAGCACAATAAGCAAGTGAAGCTCTTATAATAAACGGCAATTTACTAAAGGGAGCACTCAGATTTCGGAATTATCAAAAGCGTATTATATTTTGTTAATTATCAAAAAGAGCACTTAATTGTCTATTATTCCCGTTCTATTCCTTCCGCCAACAGCATGTAACCTTAACATCTTTTTCCCTCCTCTCTCCACTCGTTCGAGAATAAAAATCAAGGACATATTTGGATTCCTTGCGATTTCAGAAACTCAAATGATTGTAATTTAAGGTCTCTAAGTCGATCAATGAGTTTCGATCAAAACTCACTAATTGACCTAGAGAGCTTAGATTATAATCTGGTAGATTTTTAAGATTGCAAGGAGTCCAATGATATCCTCTATTACTTATTTCGGCTATTCCGGATGTGTTAAAATGTTGGTAAAAGAATTGGCTTTAAATTTCATGTTGGGCTTAATATGAATCATATCAGACCAGACCCACGTTGGGCCTGATATAAACTCATATCAGGACCAAGAAGAAAAATAAATTCATTTTTTTCAAAACTATTGGACCACCACTAGAGAAGTCGAAAATAATAATGAATGACATATTTGGAGTCCTTGCAATCTCAGAAACTCATAGAATTTGAAATGATTACAATCTGGGTCTCTAGGTCGATCAGTGGGTACCTAGAGATTTCAGATTATAATAATTTAAAATCCTGTGGGTTTTTGAGATTGTAAGGACTCCAAATATGTCCTCCATTATTATTTTCAATTTCTCTAGTGGTAGTCTAGTGGTTTTGAAAAAAATGAATCTTCTTTTTTTCTTGGTCCCGATATGATTCATATCAAGCCCAACATGGGATTTAGAGTTGATCCTTTTAATAATATTTTAACACCTCAGTAGAAGTCGAAATAAGTAAGGGAAAACATATTTAGACTCTTTACAATCTTAAAAATTCACAAGACCTAAAATAGTTGCAATCTGAGATCAGTGATTTTAACTAAAATCCATTAATTAACTTAGAAACCTCATATTGTAATCATTTTAGGTCATGTGGGTTTTTTAAATTACAAGGAGTTCAAATATGCCCTCAATTATTGTTTTCGGCTTTCATAGTGGTGATCTAGTGGTTTTGAAAAAAATGAATCTTCTTTTCTTCTTGGTCTTCATATCAAGCCCAACGTAGGTCTGATATGATTTATATCAAGCCCAACGTGAGATTTAGAGTTGATTTTTTCAATAATATTTAACACCTCCGGAGAAGTCGAAATAAGCAATAGAGGGTATATTTGGACTCTTTGCAACTTCAAAAACCCACAGGATCAGAAATGATTGCAATCTGAACTTTCTAGGTCGATCAGTGGATTTTGATCGAAACTCACTAATCGATTCAATGTCGATTCTTTCAATAACATTTTAACACTTCCGGAGAAATCAAAATAAGCAATGGAGGACATATTTAGACTCCTTGCAACCTTAGAAATTCATAGGACTTGAAATGGTTACAATATGAGTTTTCTAGATCGATTTTTTATTGAAATTCATTGATCGATTTAAAGACCTCAGATTGTAATCATTTCAAGTTTTGTAAATTTTTGAGGTTGCAAGGAGTTCAAATACGTCCTTAATTATTGTTTTTGATCTTCGTGTTTTGAAAAAAAATGTATTCTGAGTTAAATAAAAATCGATAATAAAGAGGGAGAGACATTTACTTTTCACGAATGAAGAGAGAGAGGAAGAGAGATATTGAGGTTGGGGTAGAACGCGAAAAGCAAACAATTGAATATTCTCTTTGGTAATTAATAAAATATCTTTTAGTCAATTTCAAAATTTACATGTTTTCTTTAATAAATTATCTATAATAAATCATAGAGATTTAACTAGGTTTTCCCTAACAAAACATAGAAAAAATAAAATAATATCATATACACAAATATCTTGACCACTCATCGTGGTGATGAATTTTCTTAAGGGTCGATCTATTTAGTATTACATGATCTTATTTTTATGATTTAAATATGTGATCACAAAGTTATAATAATAATTTTACTGTCAAGATTTTTCTTACAATAACAACAACAAAAAATATAATAAAAAATCATAAAAATCAAAATCAATAAATTTTTAATGGTTTGACAAATTTATTTCATTTCATATCTAATATATATATATATATATATATGACATCACTTATCTTACGGTGGCTTGTATGTCACATGCGTAATTTTTTTTAAAATTTTGTTAGCTCTAAATCTCAAGTTCTATTTTTTTTTTCTTCTTATAAGGCACAGAGTGAACATCATAAAATAAATAAGATAATAAAATTATATATATATATAAATATGTTAATATGTTCACCTCTTTTTTATGTACTTAAGTATAAATTTATTTTTTTATTATTTTTAAAATTAAAAATTTGAGATTTAATTTTTAGGATTTAAATTATAATATTTATATTAAAAAATTTAAAAAAAATATTAAAAAATATATTTACACAGGGATGTATATGAAAGATGAGCAAGATAATATTATTTTATATATAGAGAATTTTGATATGTTCGCTCATCTTAATTTATTCATTAATTATATATATATATATATATATATATATATTTAATTTGAATACTGTAATTCAAAATATTAATTAATTTAAATTTAAAGGAGCATTTCAAGGGCCCAAATTAACTCTTAAAAATAGCCAACCCCTCCAATCCATTTGAGCTGTCCTTGTACCTGTTTGCTGTAATTTCGTCCCCCTTGTCTCTCTTCCCCCTCCATGGCCATGCAATGCACTGCCCTCTTCCTCCTCTTTTCTCTCCCATTCACCACCACCTTTTCCTTCTCCTTGCCGCTCCGGATCCCTCCGCCCTCTTCCCATGGCGGAGCAGCCGGCGACTCTCGATCCCTGCAGGCCGCTTCCGCCCCCGCCGCCCTTCGCCGACCCCTCCCTCCGCCAAGAAACCTACGTCGTCCAAGTGCCCAAGGACCAAATCTACCGCGTCCCCCCGCCCGAGAACGCCGCCCTCGTCGAGCACTACCGCAACCAGGCCAATCTCCGCCGCCAGAACCGCTGCCCCTGCTTCCCCGTCCTCAAACGCCTCCTCCTCCCTGTCTTCCTCCCCCTCCTCCTCCTCACCGCCGCTGTCATCATCTTCTTTGCCTGCGTCAGACCCACCGCCCCCACCTTCTCCGTCAAGTCCCTCACCGTCAAGAAAACCTCAAAATCAACAACAGAGTACGAATTCTCAGTGACAGTCCTCAATCCAAGTAACAGAGTCGGCTTGTCCTACGCCGCCGGCGGCCATGCCGTCGCCTCCCACCGCGGCGGAGAGTTCGCCGCCACCGGGGCGACGCCGGGGTTCTTCCAACCTCAGGGAAATACGACCTACCTCAAACTGGTCCTTCGCTCCGGCAAAAGCGTGAAAGCGACCAGCAAAGCTCTTTGGATCAAGCTAACGGCCAGATTTTCGGTGAACACCAAGATCGGCGCGTTGCAGTTGTGGCGCATGAGCTTGGACGTGAACTGTGACGTGAAAGTTACAGGGATTGATAAGAAGGCACGCATCTCCTCGCAGGATTGTAACAGCAATCTCCATTCCTGAGGAAGGAATTAATTAAGATCGAAGAAGAATTGTTTCATTTCATTTGTGTGACCCGATATATATTTTTACATGGGTTGACTTGATAATGTTGTTTCATGCCCGACTATATTACGATTAACTCAAATTTTCCTAATTAATTCTATTAGCTTTTTCGATGAATTTTAAGTGTCTTTTCAGGAGGTTTTTTTAATCGAGGTATCCGAGTTTTTCATTGGCTATTAGGGCAAATCGAAGAACATAAATAGATCTTAACGACGGTCTAACGTTATAAATAATTTTTTAAACTTGTCAAATATAATGTATTCTAAATGAAATTTAAATTCTTATTATTTAGAGAATTCGTTCCATTGCTTATTATCCCAACTTAGTCCATGGACATTTATTTTAAAAATTGTTTTGAATATGTTACGAGTGAATGCATAAAAGATTGATTAAACTAAATTTTAACCGATCAAATTAGAAAGTTTGATTAAATTAATTTTAAATTTTATTTTAAAAATATATTAATTTTTTCGGTTTAATTTACATTTGAAATTTCACAAATTGATTAAATTTGTCATCAAGCGACTATTATATTATAAGATATACCAAAATCAGACAATGCCATTAGATTGATTTGATTGTTCAATATCAATTATATTATCAATCAATTGATAATATTTTTTATTAATTTGATAATCGATTAAATTAATTAGTTTATATTAATTAATAAATTTAATTTATTTAGATTTGTTTAATAATCGATTCAATTTTGAACGGATTCTTACCCTTTAGTTATTTATGAGATGGTCGTTAACTTATTGTACTTCTTCCTATTCTTTCTATTTAATCTTTAATTCCTCAAAAGGTGCAAGTGGCAATTCCTTAAAATTTAAATGGGCAAGTTGGAATTTTCCCTAACCTACTAATAAGCATTTGATGGAGCGATGAAAAAAAAACTGAGGCTCAAATTTGAATTTGTAAAAAAATCTGAGAGGCATTTGAAATTGTGCCGTTATAATCGGTCGCAGGAAGAACGAAGCGGAAAGCGTGTTCGGCACGTGACGTGGATCGTCGCCCCGTCGCCCGCGCTCTCTGCGCGTTTCTTCTCCTCGAAGTTCCATTTCTTTACGCAGGAGCACGCACTTCCACGCCCCTCAATCCCCGCGCTCGATCAGTCAACCTGAATCCCACTCCCTAGCCCTCGCCTTCCCCCCGCCCAGTTTGGCTCATCGAGGAGGCAGATGCCGCCTCTCCAGGGTTCTCCCATGGCGTGCGGAGGTCTCCTTTTGGTTCTATTGCTGTTACCCTCCGCCGGCGTCTTCTTCAGCTGCCGCAGAGTTGAGGGGTCGATCCACGAGTACGGAGGCCGGAGGTTCGCGGCCGAAGGCAATGCCTTTATCCTTCACGGCGGAAGCGAGGGGCTCTATGGTTCTGATTCCTCCGCCAACGCTTCCGCCTCCGCCCCGATGAACTCCTTCATCCGGTAATTTGTTCTTCTCTTGCCTCTTCGATTTCTGCGCTTGGTAATCCAATGGGCCTCTTCATTCATCGAGCGCAAGTTTGGTTCTTTGAGTTTCAGAGCCTCTTCACTTTGTGTTTTTTTGATAACCTAGTGCAATCGATTATTTGAAATGAAAGTTTCAGGTGATTCAAGTGAGTGAAACCCTGCAACATTAGGGTTTATAATTATAGCACCAATCTTTCCGATGAATTAACATTTAAACGAATTTTTTTTGTGTGACTTGTTACTGGTTGATGTCATTCATCACTTCCAATTTCAATACCTGAACTGATGAACTTTTCTTGCAAGTTTGGTTCTTCTGCAAATCAAGAAGGAAACAATGAAAAAAGAGATTTGCAAATCTAATTGCTGTAACCAATAAGGGATTGGTGATTATTGTATTCGTGTGTATAAACTATACTAAAACTCATTTTCTCAGTTCTAATCTAGATATTTCTTCCTAAAACACAGTTTTGAAAATATCAAATTCAGAAGATCAATGGAAGCTGCTGCTAAGGCAAAAACTTTTGGAACTAGAACTTCCTTATCTGTCAAAGCAATTGTCTTTGAGGTGGAGGATCGCGAGAAAATTGGTGGTTCAGTTTATGGAGGTCAATTGGACATATGTTGCACAGCTGATCTAGAAAAGCTGGGTTCTTGTACTGAAGGAATAATCATCTATCGTCGTTCTAATATTAACCCTGATTGGCCACAAGTACTTTCTGCATCCTTCAAAGTAGATGATCTAGAGACTACATTACTATCCAAAACATTACATATCACGAAGACCGGGATGTACAATCTGTATTTCATTTACTGTGATCCAGCACTTGATGGGCTTGAAGTTGATGGGAAGACTATATGGAAGAACCCTACTGGATATCTACCCGGAAGGATGGAACCTCTCATCAAATTCTATGGGTTCATGTCTCTTGCCTTTTTGATACTTGCAGTGTATTGGTTTTCCCAGTATGCAAGGTTCTGGACAGAGGTCATGCCACTGCAGAACTGTATAACACTCGTTATCGCCTTAGGAATGATCGAAATGGCCTTATGGTACTTCGAGTATGCTGAATTCAACGAAACTGGCATCCGAACGAAGGAGATCACTTTCTGGGCAGTAACTTTTGGTGCTGTAAAACGAACAGTTTCTCGTCTGCTAATACTAATTGTTTCCATGGGATATGGTATTGTTAGGCCTAGTCTTGGTGGTCTTACATCTAAGGTGGCCTTGCTCGGTGGAGCATTCTTCCTAGCATCAGAGATTCTCGAATTGGTGGAGAATGTCGGGACCGTTAGCGATGTTTCTTGGAAGCCAATTTTAATCTTGGCTCTGCCCGCGGCGATATTAGATGCTATGTTTATCATCTGGATATTCATTTCTCTGTCTAAAACCTCAAAAAGACTTCAGGTATTCATATCAACACTATTCCTCAAAGTGTTCAAGTATCAATTGGGCTGAGGCTTTTTATTGTTACAGGCAAGAAGATTTACTAGGAAGCTAGACATCTACCGGAAATTCACTAATGCCTTGATCGTGACAGTTATCGTATCAGTTACTTGGATAGCCTTCGAGGTAAATATCGTGTTTCTCTGAACCTAAAATCGACTATGATGATCCCCAATTCCCCATTAGTGCTCATACAATGAAGAACTATGTATCATTTAGTTACTAAGATAAAATTATTATGAAGCAGTTCTATTTCAAGGCAACAAATGCATATGGTGAGAAGTGGCAGAGTGCATGGATGATTCCAGCTCTATGGCAGGTCCTCTCCTTCTCTGTGCTGTGTGTCATCTGTTGTCTCTTGGCACCTTCTCAGAACTCCATGAGGTTTATCCTCTTCGCGTATCAATCGAAATGACCATTGTTCTTGACAAGATCTTATGTTACTTCCTTTGCATTTTCTATCAGATATGCCTCTTGGGATGATGGTGGTGAGGACTTCGACCATGAGGCTAACAAATCCTTGATTAAAACAGAACCATACCCTTACAAGGACAGTTGGAGTTTCTCTGTATCATCAGATATCAAAGAGACCCTATCGGTTGATACTAAAACTCGAAAAGACCATGAAGATGGAGAAGAAAAAAGGGAGTAGCAAAAGGTTGTAAACAGAACCCAGTAGCAATTGCAGATGATGAATGATGAGGTGCTTCCAAACCCTTATCTTCCTTTCACTATGTAACATCAGAGAACTACAATTCTAAGTTGTTTTGCTTTGAGCATAATAAATAACAATAATATGCTCATAATGTGTTCATAGAACTTAAACTGCAGATAAGAAGAATAGTTAAAAATAAAATCTTTGAACTCGAGCATATTAAGTAAATTTGCTGTTGGTTGATGATTCTCTTCTCCTTTACTTCCTACCTTTTATGAGTGTTCTGGATGCCCAAGAACTTTGGTTCATTTACTGTGTCATATGCCATAGAGATGACAAACTGTGATAGATCTTCTGGCTCTAAATTAACAGCCATTCTTCTCCCAAGTTTGTTGCCATTAGACACGTTAAGTCGACTATGCAAGCTAAGGATTTGATTCTGTTACAGTTTTATCCTTCTGCTTTTGTATTGTGTTTTCAGAAGTTACATATATGAAGCGCCTTTTATTACATTACTAGTACATTGGTTGTTATTGTAATTAAGTTATTAACTTGTTACTATTATTTTTTTTCCACATAAGTTCCCTTTCAACCGGATGGAGCCTAGTGTAATTATTTCATCTTGCGATATATGAGATATAATTGAAGGCGTCACATCTATTGACAAGGCTTCGCTGCGACAAATAGTAATATTAGATATATTTTCAAATTTTCTTATTAAAATATGCTTTTAAAATGATTTATGCAATTAATTATTACATAATACTCAGTATTCAGTAGTTTATATTTTTATTCATTTATTCACATGTAGTTCGCAAAAGCTATGATAGCTGCAAAAGAAATTGATGATGGGCAAAATACATACAAGATCATATATCTGATGAGTAAAAAATTTAGATATTCATAATTCTTTTGGTCAGGTGTTGTAAGCTATAAGTATTTTAGTTATTCAGAACTCTTTTGGTTTAGTGAGCCTTTTTTTTGCTATTATGGTTATTCATAACTCTTTTGGTTTAGTGAGCTTTCTTTTTGCAACTAGCTCATTCATCACATGTGTAGGTGTGTAGTTGTTTTGCTACAAATGTTGTATATATGTTTTTAAGAGTGATCATTTATCTCCCAGGCTTTCGGAGTCACTTTTAGTAAGTAACCAGCTATCAACAAATTTGATGCGTTTTATCGCGAGCCTTTTGTTGCATAATAGATAGACATTTCTGGTGGGTCTATGTATCATGTTGGCTTTTAGGCAAAGTCTCAGTCATGAACGGATTTGGTGCCTTTACCGCGAGTCGTTTGCTGCGGATTAGATATGCCTTTATGGTGGATCTATTCACCCTGATAGATTTTTTGGCAAAGCCTCAGCCATAACGGATTTGATGCGTCTTTATCGCAGCCGTTTGTTACGGACTATATAGATCATCTCATGTGTCATATCATATATCATACATCACATCATATATACAAGTGTTGTATATATTGCTTGTACTTCATATTGCTTTAGCTCACATTTTTTTTCCAAAATTCTTTTTTATGTTGTATGATGTATATTAATCTAGTAAGGTATTCATATTTTAAATAATTTATTGTTCTATAGTGTGTGTTGAGAAACGACAATGGTTAGAAATACAATGGTTAAAACGATAATGGTTTATTGTTCTTTTCAATACAAACGACAACGGTTAAAAATCATTATCTATGATCAAAAAAATACTAGTAAATCGGCATATTGAGAAAAATAGGACATTCAAAGATAACAGTTATAATTTGTTATCTTTTCACTTAAAATGCAATAATGAAAAATTATTGTCGGTTTAAGGAAAAGATCGATTTTTAATCATTGTTTTTGAGTACTTTATCTTTCTCAACGTATCTATTTATTACTATTTTTTTGGGTCATAGACAACGATTTTTAATCTTTGTCTTTTAGTATTTTTGTTATAGTATTCCTAAATTCTTTGGGGGTTATGCACTTGAAATAGCTGTTTATTTGCTAAACAAAGTCCCAATTAAGGCAGTTTTTACTACTCCATATGAGATATGGAATAGTAAGAAACTTCATTTATCTTATTTTAAGACATGGGTTATCCTGCTTATGTGAAGAGGACTATATCAGATAAACTAGATACTAAGTCTGATAAGTGTCTATTTATTAATTATCCTAAGAAAACTAGGGGTTACCAATTCTATCATCCTTTAGAACAAAAAATATTTATTTCAAGACATGATGTGTTCTTAGAGAAAAAGTTTCTCTTATAGGAAAACAATGGGAGTGAGATTGAACTTGGGATAGTTCAAGAGACTTCAGTACACATCGAAGAGATGTTTAATCAAGAACCACAATTAATTACTCATGAAAATGAGGTAACAACTGAATTTGTTGATATACCACCTCTTCGTAGATCTAGCAGGATATGTCTAATTCTCGAGAGATGTATTTCTCATAAGTGAATCGAAAGATGTGTTGCTCATTGAGGATGAAGAGTCTACTAGATATAAAAAAGTTCTAAAAAGTTCAGAAAGGAATAAATGATTAAAAATCATGAAGTCGGAAATGGATTTCATATATGAAAATCAAGTTTGGAACTTGGTGGACCCACCTGAAGACATAGCACCTATTGAGTGCGAGTGAGTTTTCAAGAAGAAAACTGACATGAATGGTAATATACCTACAAAGCAAGATTAGTAGCGAATGGTTATCGTCAAAAATAAAGTATTGACTATAACGAAACATTCTCACCAGTAGTCATACTTAAATTCATTCGCATACTTCTGGCCATAGCAGCTCATTATGATTATGAGATATGACAAATAGATGTAAAAATAACTTATTATGATTATGATTATGAGATATGACAAATCTGTCCGAAGATGTGTATATGATACAACCTGAGGGTTTTACATCTATTGATAAAAACAAAATATACAAGCTTCAACGGTCCACTTATGGATTGAAGCAAGCATCTAGGAGTTGGAACATCCATTTTGATGAGGTAATCAAAGAGTTTGATTTTTCACAAAATTCAGATGAACCCTGTGTGTACATGAAGGTTAGTGGGAGTGCAGTTGTGTTCTTATTATTATATGTAGATGACATATTGCTCATAGGAAACGATGTGTCTATTCTACAGTCAGTCAAAATTTAGTTATCCAAAATATTCTCCATGAAAGACATGGGATAAACAACCTATATCCTAGGGATAAAGATCTATAGAGATAGGTCGAAACGGTTGTTTGGTCTTTCGCAGTTTACATACATAGATAAAGTACTAAAATGGTTTAGCATGGATGAATCCAAAAAAGATTTTCTTCTCATTAGATATGAGATTCACCTTTCAAAGTTTATGTGCCCGAGCACACAAGACGAGAGGATTCGTATGAGTCAGACCCATATGTGTCAGCTATAAGATCAATCATGTAAACTATGATATGTACTAGGCTCGATGTATCGTACGCTTTGAGTGTCATGAGACGATATCAGTCAGATCTAGGGATAGATCATTGTGCAGTTGTCAAAATAATCCTTAAGTACTTAAGAAGAACTAAGGACTTGTTCTTGGTATATGGAAGAGGTGATATGGTTATACGTGGGTATATTGATATCAATTTTCAGACGGATAAGGATGACTCTAAATTTCAATCTGGATACATATTTAACTTAAATGGAGATGCAATAAATTGAAAAAGTTTCATACAAGAAATTGTTGTTGATTCTATTACTGAGAAAGAATACATCATGAACTAGGAGTGGTTCCGAGCATTGTTGAAGCATTACCAGTTTACTGCGACAACAATGAGATCATTGCACAGGCCAAGGAACTCGCGTCTCATCAACGAACTAAATATGTGCTTCGTCGCTATCACTTGATCAAGGAGATCATAAGTAAGAAAGAAATATAAATTGAGAAAATTTTCACAGATAAAAATCTAGCAAATCTTTTGACAAAATATCTACCTTAAAATAAGTTTGAGAAGCATGTAGAAGCCTATGATATTAGATACCAAGGCGATTGACATTAGGTCAAGTGAAGTATGTTATATTTGAGAGATGTCTTAAGACAATTGTCTTAAACGTTGTATTATTTATTTGATAAATAAAATTTACTATTTGGGTGTGCATTTTATATGTATGTGATTAGATCTTAAACTCAAATTAATGAAATCCACAATGCAATGCATAACATGAGAGAAATTATGATTGGATCACAGTTAGTGAGTATCTCATCATGTGTAATTATGTACGTATTGAAACTATCCCTAGTTGATGAATTGATGAGACTGGACATCGTCAATTCTGTGAGACTAGCATATGTTATACTCTTTGGTTTATCCAAGCAGTCGATCTTCATTGGCCGAAAATATTGGAATGTTGAGAGTTAGCATGTAGATGTTAATTAAGGGTAACTAGTTCATTGGATGTGACCTGCTATGAGATTTCATGTGGTTCATTATATGTCAATGAAGATCTCATTGCAGCTGAGTGTAAGTTTTCTTAGACTTGAGGTATTCAAGTAATCTTGGATGACCTGATATCGAATCAAGTGGAAGACCTGGAAGGCCGATCCGATGTTGGGCAAATCCAAACAGGTCTGGAGGACCCGATGTTTGGCAGGTGAGTTGAGGTAAGCAAATTGGAATTAGTGCAGTAAAGTCGTGTCCTAATGAGGATAATTATTAGGCGTTGATCCAATTGAAGAAACCAACAGAGATTTTTAAATTGAGATCAAGACATGCTCAACTGTCTTACTCATGTATTACTTTATTTGACTAACTCTGTTTTGCAGGATTCGTACTATATAATCTATGCTAACTTTGTTTTGCAGGTAAACAAAGTTTTGAGATTATTTGATTCGATCGACCAAACATGGGGATCCGTCGACCGAACAAGTCAATATGACATAGCATCGAAGAGTTTGCAAAGTTGGAAATTCAGTGAGATCAGTCGACGGATACAGGAGATCAGTCGATCGATCCAAGACACCGTGGCAAAGGATTAGATTAAAGTTCGGTGCAAATGAAAACCACTAGATTAGTCAACGGATGAAGGGTATCCGTCGACCAATAAAATATGGTAACAATCAGAGATCAAATCGAATCAGTACGGAAATAGTAAATGCAGGGATCAGTCGACTGATCGGCTAGATCAGTTGACCGATAAGCAGTGATTTTCAGGATCGAGCAGATCGGATAAAAGAAAAGAAGGAAGGCCGCGGGGTTCAGTCGACGGATTGGACTACTAGTTGACTGAAAGGATCAGTTGACTAATCAATTTTTCAGTCGATAGAACGCAGCCTATAAAATAAGTCATCGAGGTCCGAGCCGATCAACACTTCATTCTGTGCCTCATCTCGCTACTACTACTCATGTTGGTCGTGCGCGTCGTGATCTTATAACGCCGGAAAGCTTACCGACAAACACGCTTCATCTAAGATCCTTATTGTTGGTATACTATTTTGTTTACTATTGCATACATTAAGGAGATAACAGTGTGTTGCTATTCTTCTCATTTTCTATACGAGTTTACTTTTTCTCCGAAAATTTTCAGAGAGAAGAGCTTTTAGTGGATTAACTCAACGATACGATCCAAAGGGTCATGGTTCTTGGAGTAAAAGTTGGTTGGGCTCCGAACCAAGTAAAAAGGAATTGTACCTTTCATTTTTTGTTTATTTATTTCCGCTGCAACTTTGATTTATGAGAAAAGATTTTCGAACGTACGAGATTCACCCCCCCCTTTTTCTCGTATTCCACGATCCAACAAGCTCTTATCAGGATTATTACTCATTAGTCTTTGGCCAAAATAAAATATGTCAAGATGATGATTTTCTTGGATATGTGTTTGAGTAATTTGAATCACAGGATAAGGAACTACTACTTGGGCTAGGTGTGATGTAGTCAGTCTAGTGGAGACTGACATATAGACCATGTCCTGAACCAAGTGGTATAAGATGAGTGAAAGGAACAAATGCACTAATGACTGTAGCTGCTTAAAGATTTAGAATTTGTTCTGAAGTGAATTCTGATTTTTCGATAAATTAGGTATCATGATGTATTACTATATATCACTCATAATCTATTCGTAATTAATGATTAATTATGAATGACCAACATAACTGAGAACTTATTGGGTCACACGCACTACGAGTATATTCGAAAGACATAAAATAAATTTGAGAATAAGATTCTCAAATAAAGAGAGACTAAGTCTTGTGGAACCAGACAAAAGATAAATATGGAAAGTATTTGCCGAACCGAGAGCATTAATGGGGCCATGCCTCTTGTAGGCGGGTTGGACCCACTTATGCAACAATGGTTTAATTTTGAACCAAGCCTATTGCAAGCAGATCGAGTTGACTTATAGGGTATAGGTTTGAACTTGTTTATCAAATCCGGATTGAGATGTATAAAAACCCCTCCACAGGAGAAAAATCATAAGATATTTTTAGGTTTTCTCCCTCTCCCTCTTGTGGTGTCGTCGAAATAAGCAAGGAGCAAACCGCCCCTCGCCGCCGCCGCCGCCGACCATCGCTTTCGTCGGTGCCTCCTGCTGTCGCCGACCCTCACAGCCACTGTTGGCACCTCTTGCTACCATCGACAGACGCTGCCCATGCACCGAACAATAACCCAAGGGCTGCTGTCCCGATGGTGTTACCAGTCGCACCTTGTCGTCGGCCACTGGATCGAACCGTGGGTTCTTCTGTCGTGGCGTGTCGTCCCTTCCTTTAGCTAGTACTAAAATAGAGACGCAACTTGTGACTTTGTGAAGTCGTCTTGAAGGTATCTCAACGTGAATACGAATAGAGGCAAGTCTTGTGAGACTTGCTAGTTGATGTTGTTTCCTCTAAACGTGTCATGCCCCGAGAGTATACTTATCCGTTGAAAAACGGACAACACTCCCTTTGTGACAATCACAGTTTTTGGTTACACAACCACAACACTGATAAAAATATACCATACTATACCCGGGTAATTACAATCATGCAGTGTATATATAGATATAATACCCTGCTCGGATATTCACAATCATGCCGTGTATAAGAAAATCTAACAAAATAAAGAATAACTAGGAGTCCACCTCACACATAAAAAAAAAATCAAACTATCAACAGTGAGCCAGCTTGACTTAACACTCTGAATACATAACCAAATAAATGTTAAATGTCCAAATACGAATTAATTAATACAATGCCAATAAATTAAATAAATGCGGGAGCGAATACTAACAGATACAAAATGAAAATAAAATCATAGTTCGATGTGAGTGGGATGGTGCAGACAGATTTTCTCCAAGCGACCCAATCATCATATATCTATTAATATGGAAACAATAATAAAAAGCAAGGGTGATGAGTACAAAGGAATACTCAGTGGGTATAAGACACATAGTGCATGAACAATAAAGAGTACAAAAACGCAAAGGTATACAGTCTCAAAGGAAGAATATACTCACCATTAAATGATGAACCCTGTATGCCACTACTACACCAATACCCTACTCAACTGCATATAGCAACATGAGTAGTATTAGTAATAAACAATATGGGTACAACCTCTCACACGCATATATCCTAAATAATAAAAAATAAGTACAACATCTCCTATGCATGTACCATCAATAATCAGCATAAGTACAACATCTCATATGCGTATATCAATACAAGTAATAGTAATTGAGGTTTTGTATGTGGGATCAATGCTCCACCACAAGGTATACAAATGATCAAGACACCCAACTCGTCAGCTATGGACTGCGGGAGAAACGCTCTACCACGATACTCGTGGGCAGTCCATAAATGTCAGGGTCCATGTCTGCGGGAGAAACGCTTTACCATGAATGACCTCGTGGGCAGACAAGAGGTAGCTATCTAGCTATGGGCTGCAGGCGAA